>CAIGRB010086453.1:0-10268 GCA_903798255.1 Fraxinus quadrangulata | reverse complement strand
TAATGCTACTACTAATCGTACTAAACAGAAGAACGATAAAATGGAAGTTTGACGAAACCATATTGCTGGCCTGGTGGAGGCTCTAGGGACAATCTCCAAATCGTAACAACTCCCGCGATTTTCATTGTGGATCATGTTGTTACTAATGAATCCCTGACGGTAACGTTGTTGATGGTTTGTTTGCTGGGAATAGGAGGGACCTGAACTGTGTGAACAATTTGAATGAGTCGATTGCACATTCATGTTCATACCCGCAGCTTCAGCTGCTTCTGCAACAATAAACCCTACGTTAGGCACCAAGATTTCAACTGCCTCTTCAATGTGTATTGTCATCTCAAACGATTAGTACAATGAGATTTAGCTATGTAAATCGTTTAATTTATACAAAGAAAAATGTGAAGACGTGTTTGATATATTGAACTGCACGTGACTAAAGAAGAAAAACTCGTGGTTTTGTGGACATTATGTGCATATGGGTTTCAGTGGCAGTGGTCATCCGCCGGTTACAAGTGGATTGAATACAAAATCAGTTGACCAGAATTGTCTTTTACATGCCTCATCACATTAAGCATGCCCCAGGGATTATAAGTAGGCAAAACAAGATTAATCAGTATCACTTTAAATTCACATTAAGCCCCCGTTTCACATAAAAATCAATTTTTTAATAAATTCTAACGAAAATGGATAGAATGTATGATTCAAAAGTTGTGGATCACATCACATGAAATGTGTGATTAAAATTATAGTGTTTAGTTTGAATTAATTTTAATCCACCTTTTGGTGAAACCAAACGAGGCTAAATATCCAGTATTAAAGTTATTTGTAACCGTGGTGACCAACAATCTAAGTGAAAATGGGATACTGTCTTATTACACAATAAATAAAACTACATTGCAATTGCATTGGGCAATCGACACTGACGTCACTATCACATAAACCATGTTCATCACCACCATTTATAAATAACATTGATTAGTCTAGTGGCAGAATGGCTATTTTTCACATTGTTCGATGAATAAAAATGTATATGAACAACATTTGACAATATGATAGCAACCTTACTATCACTTAAATTGGTGTTAAGAACCACTAGTGTTATATAGCATAACTCAACTAAAATACATGTACAAAAAAGTTGCTTTTTTTGGATAAGAACATCAACAACTCTTGTAATTAAACAACGAAATTTAACAAACACCGACAAAAATATACTGTCAATGTACACAAACATTCAATGGAATAGATAAGTTGAGATGAAAGTTTTGAAAAATTAACTTACTTTTTATATTTGTGAATACACTTATATGATTTGGTAGTCGTGTGTGTGTGTGTGTGTGTGTGTGTTCATACCTTGCAACATCTGTTCATGCTTTGTGCTTCTGTACATCTGTCCATGAGAGATTAATGAGATATTAGATTACATCCATGAAAATCTATATATTTTATATGTATTCATAAATAGTAAAAACTGGTTACGTCATAATACAAAGATTCTTCCATGGTGACAAAGGAGGGTTTTTCTCTTCAACCTGAAGGTGACTCTTTACGTGAGTAATTGTTAACCCCTTCACATTCATCAACTCCAGCACCATTTTTGGAGTTGCTCCTACCAGAAAACATTAAATAAATGAATTAATTAATTTCAACTGAATTATATTTAATTTCTGATTAATCACACAGTAAAGTTTCTACTCTCTATTTCCATGCACGTGCAAAATCGTGGAATTTAAAGCTTACTGTCTTCTCCACCGAGTCGTTCAACAGCGTGCACGAAGCAGTGATGAAGATCCTTTGTCCATCTCAATCGAGGCATTTTCGACCTAACATAAGGCCTAACACCGGCAGGTCGAACCGGCATGGTTGTTGGGGCCGGCTTGTTTTCCATCGGCCACCGTGAAAAGGCCCTAACGGAGAATTCATCTCGATCTTTGATGTTAGGAGTGGAGAGGGAATTGGGAGAATCCATTAGAGAATTTTCTTCCTGGCGAGTTAGTCTATGTCACTACAAAAGAGAATAAATATTTGGGATGACTGTTGTCATATTTTGTCTATTTGTGCAGCTTTTTAGAGGGTCTCAGGGTCAGTTTAGTCTTTTGAAATTTGATTGTATAGCGGAAAAAATTCTCCACGGAATTCTGGACCCTTGGATAAGTTCAAATATGCATTCATGATTGGGTGAAAATTGAGGAGTGAAAACTTTAACTGAAAATTGTGCATCTGAAAAGCGAAATTACTTTTTAGGACATTAGCCAAGGACCCTCAATTTCATTATCAGAACATTCTCGTCTAGAAAATTTTGAATAAAGATGCTTTTTTTCATGACTTTCTACTTCTGACAATTCAGTAACAGTTACAGCAAATACAACCCTGAGAAAAGAAAGTTTTCTAAGTCGGGTCAAGTTCGGCATCTTAGCTGCCGAGACGGTAAAATGGATAAGATTTTAATTATGTTTTTGGTAATGTCGAGATTGTGAAACTACACAAAGAATGTTATCTGCTTTGATTCATGTTTAATATTTTATACTGAATGCGATGGTTCAATTTGATTTATCCCGTTGTAGGCTTATAAGTAACACTGTAAAACTTCTTTAGGAGGTTGGCGGTGGCACTTGGCTCTATGCTCCTTGACGTACTTCTTTCGCTACTATTTTAGGATATTCGTAGTTGGGTTGATTGTATGCTATGTTTTTTTGTGTCTGTAGTTTTGGGTAATTTGCCGTAATGAAATTTTCTTGCTTACCCTTAGAAAATAAATCCACAAAAAAAAAAAATTTAAGTTGCAGCAATTAATTATGAAAAGCTGACGGTTACAGGGAAAGAAAAAAAAAAGCAATTAATTATAAACGGCCAATGCAGAATTTATTGAATAGGGAATTGTGCCTATTATGGTAAATATTTGGTAATTTTAGTTGGTCTGTTCAGCCTCGATCTTTCCGCCGGGAACCCGATCATATTTTGTTTGTCATTACGAAATTTGAATATAGAGTACCAAATTATTTTAATAGTTCTGAGCTTAGATTAAGAATATCAAATATCAAGAGTAATAATGTTATTTATCAATACGATATTTACTTGACAAAAAATGATATCGATAAATTGGGTTGTGCGTCTCTATGTGTCATTGGGTTTTTTACCTATCATTTAATGCTATTGTAAATATTCGAAAATTGTGAGTCCTTATATGGTAAAAGAAATGATGAAAAAAGAGATGGGGATTGACATAGTCGTATAGCAAATGCATCTCCTAAGGGAAACATACGAAAAATCCTAAAATTCCATAAGTCTTGAATAAACTAGAGAGCATCCCTCCCTTTAATCCTGTTGGAATTCAAAGTAACATAAATTCATCATTAATTTAGATAAATTTTACATTCAACGAAACCAACAGAACCAATCACAAAATCACACATTTAACGCATCAATCACTCATCGTCCCTTAGGCAATGACATGTCCACCGCTAGATGTCAGAGCCATAACAAGATAGCGTCAACTGTGATGGAATTCTAGGGTTCATAAGTACACAAATTTTAGAATTTTCTTAGTTTCAAGTGGCAAAATTAATGAACCAGAACCAAATTGCATATTCGGACTTGGGATAAAGTGTAAATGCGATTTTTAAGAATATAAGGAGTAATGTTATTTATTATCACGATGTTTACTTGACCAAAAATAATATCAATAAATTTGGTCATCTCTATATTTCATTATATTTTGGACCTGTCATTTAATGCAATTGTATAAAGTCGGGTGATTATCACGTGTAGTGATAAATAGCATTATTCTTATCAAACCTTATGATATGTGGCACTTTTGACAATTGTTCAATATCGAGTGGGTTTTTTGCTACAACTACAGTGTATTAAAGATAAAATTTAAGTAAGTGTGCCACTAGACAAAATTCTAAGATCAAATGTAACGTTTAAAAATGGTGCACATTTTAAGCCTTTAATTAAAAATCATGTGAGACAACGAAATAAAGACAATTTATATAAATAAATGTAACCTCTTTGTAAGAGGTTCAATTTTTAAATGAAATGATTAAACACATATTTTCCTTGATTTCTACTCTAGATTGCCAAATTAATTTTGTTATTATTTGGCATTAATAGACAAATTTTAAGTACTTATATGGTTAAAAAAAAGGTGAAAATTTAATTAAATCATAATTATTTCGATTGACTATCCAAGAATTTTTTTTAAAATGAGAAAATAATAGAAAGGACAAATAAAGAGGTGGCGGTGACATAATCGTAGCAAATGCATCTCCTTGGGGAAACATACCAAAAATCCTAAAATTCCGAAGTATTGATTCTAGAGAGCATTCCTCCCTCTAATCTGGCTGGAATTTAAAGTAACATAAATTGATCATTAATTTTGATAAATTCTACATTCATCGAACCAACTGAACCAATCCCACATTTAATGCATCAATTACACGTCGTCACTTAGGTGATGACACGTTCACCGCTACATGTCACAGACGTAAGAAGACAATGTCAACTGTGGTAGAATTCCGAGGTTCTTACGTTCACAAATTTAGAATTTTCTTAATTTCAAGTGCCAAAATTAATGAACCTGAATCAAATTGCATATCGGGACTTGGGATAAAATACAGACACGGTTTCAAAGTTGGGGGGAGGGGAAATATTCGTTGCGATGGACTGTGTGAGGCACAGACGGGGGTTGTTTGGCGGTAGGTGGAAATCGTATTTTTAAATAAAAACGTAAAAGTACAACCGAATATTTTTCTCTTATTTTAAAATATGCTAACAATTTTTTTAGATAAAAGCATCTTAAAAATAATATGTGCTAATTAATAAACAATTGATAGTAAATATATGAGTAAAGGTTATAGACTTTTAATGCAATTAAAATATGAATCTTGCTACATATACATCAGGGGTTACATAATGCTATATGTCATTCTACAATTTGCTAATTTAAAACACGACCAATTTTTTCATCTAATTTATTTCATGCACATCATATTATATAATCACTTATATACAATTTTGAAGTATAAATAGCAAAATCGCATTTATACAAAATTGTAGTTAATAGAATTACCCCCATAGTAATTATTAATAGTTCCTATAAGTTGGATGTCTCAACAATTGAAAATTGAGAGCACAAAATCCCGTTTGTGGTAAATGGGTCCAAGAATCATCCTCGCAAATTTAATGTATAGACCCACATTAGCTGCTAGGTCCAAGAAATGGCTCCATAAAAATTGGGAAAAAAAAAAAGAAGCAAACTTCTATAAAAAAATTAAAATAAAAAACACGCTCTTGTTAATGCCTAAGCTCACATTAGGCCGTTGAATGAGGAATTGACTACCTTTTCCCACACATTGTCTTTATTTGGAACGTTTTGAAAAGGAAAAATTACAGCAGGGTATCAAACCTTTTATTAAGTAGCACACTTTGTTCAAACTTTTTATTTGTGCCATTCATGGTACCAAACCTTTCAAAATGTCACAGTTGGAGTCCAAGTGGATGAAAACTGTGTTTGACCGTTAATTGACAAAAAATCAAAAGTTTGACAAAAATCAAAAGTTTGACCAAATGTTGATTAATTTTAAAATGGTAAAAAGGTAATTTTATATTTTTGGTATGTTTGAGCTATATTATTTTGAAAGAATGTATTTTGAAATAGTAGATTGATGGAAAATGTGTGGTTGAAAAAGAATGAAAAATTATTAATGTGATGAAAAATATTATTTTATTGAAAAATATTTGGTTGAAAATAAGTAGAATAATGAAAATAAAAATTTTAATGTGCCTCAAACATGGACTTTACATATAAAATAACTAAAAAAAAAATAATTAAGGAAAAAAAAAAAAAAGAAAAAAGAAGAAGAAGAAGAAAACATTGTTCATCTTCTTTCCCCATCCCACTCCACCCCACTCAAAACCAAAAATCAAAAACCACCACCTCTTCCGTTCCCCGCCACACACCCACATCCTCTGAGTTCCTCTACTTAGGTACACTATTCAACTCCCAAGATGCAAACATTGGCTCCGTCGCCACCCAAAATGAAAAGAACACCCTTGTAGCCATTTCGCTAAATTACCAACGGTTAGGGTCGTTGGAGCTCCACCCTCTCCCGCCTCTGCCACGTAAACACTGTCACCAAATTACAAAGATGCTACTGCAAACAACCCTCGTTCTTCTTATTTTTCCTCGTAAGAAAATGAAGAAGAAGAGTTTTTTTCATCAAGAGGGTCCATAGGAAATAATGCTAGTCCATTTCACATGAGATCATCCCTTAAACCCAATTAATTTGAACTCTCCAACTCATACTTCGTCGTCTGATAATAGCCAATCAGTGGTACTGAATTCTAGTAGCCCCATGAGCTTATCATCAAAATCACCAAATAGCTTACTGAATTTTTCGGCTCCTTTACTGCGTTATATACCACCGCTTCCACCTCGGGAGTCGAGAGCATATACGTCATTTTCGCCTTCATCGTCTGAGGATGGGACCCGTAATTCCTCGCCTAAGAGTTTTGAGTTTTTGGGTGTTAGAAGATGGCCAACCCCATCCCCTCCTCCGCCTCCACCACCACCACCAAGGAGACGCACTAGGAAGAAAATGGAAGAGTTTAAGAACGACAAAAATGATGGAGTTCGTGTTGATGTCGACAAGAAATTGGGTGGTTGTGTTCGGTGTGGTAAATTTGGGGTTTTGGCGAGAGGTAGACAGTGGAGACAAAGAGGATAATGGCGGCACTAAGGTTTTGGTGGTTTTTTATTTTTAGTTTTCGGGTGGGTGGAGTTTGGTAAGAAGATGAACGGTGTTTTCTTCTTCTTCTTCTTCTTCGACTTAGTTCTTTTATTTTAGTTATTTTATATGTAAACTATTAAAGTACATTTTTACCCTTTTAAAATTAGTCAACATTTGATCAAACTTTTGATTTTTGATCAACTAATGGTCAAACTAACAGTTTTCATCCACTCGGACTCCAGCTGATATTTTGAAAGGTTTGGTACCGTAGGTGGCACAAATGAAATGTTTGGACAAAGTCTGCTACTTAATGAAATGTTCGGTACAGCCGCTACAATTTTCCCTTCTGATAATGCCTAATGCATAGGCAATGCCATTTCATTTCACACCTTATAGAACACTGAACATGAACAACTCAATAACAAATTTACTTATAAATTGAATCCGATAAAAAAATCACGTTTATGTATTAGATTGAGAACCCAAATTGAAGGTCGGGGACCTATTTGCTTGCCTCGAATACTTTCTTGGGTTTTTCAATGGCTTAAAGCGTCGAACATTTTATTGAAGTGAAAATAAAAAATAAAAAAACATAATGGTAAAAAGATGCATAAGAAATGCAGGAGTGATAAAATTATTGCTATTTTTCAAGGTAACTAGACAGAACAATTTCGTTCGTGTATTGGCCATCTAACATCAAGACTGACTGGCTAAATTAATCATCAAATTATTCCAATAATTCAAACAAAATCAATTCAAAAAATTGATGCAAGTGATGAATACTCTAATGAATCAATGTAATTCATAGCTCGAGTTGAGCTGCTTAAGTTACCGTTGTGCATTCCCCTCCTTGTGAATCCTATCACCCTCTCGTAACAGATTTTAGGCCATCATAGCGGTTTAGTGCGGTGCCCTCTTATTTGGCCACAAAGAAGAGCATTCCTTGGGATAGGATATCTGTCCCTCCATAAAGTTGACGAGGTGTAAACCTTCAAGTAGAATTGCTGACCCAAGTACTGCCTTGCCCAGTTCTCGGACCTTATGTTCTATATTCCCACATTGTCCAAAGCTATGTATATTGCAGTCCAAGATTTTGGATACACCTGTGATTAGAACATTCTTAGTAAAAGAAAACTGTAAGAACTTATATTTGCTTTGTTGTTTAACAAGTCATGTCTTAATACATGAGTCGTACAACAGGCAATTGTGTCTCTCAAATTGTATCTTGACCTATTTACAGGAGTCCACTATCCACCAGCCATTATGTTTATTCACAGCATTAGCAAACTAATAAATCATCAAGAATGAATACCTCACTTCTCCAAAATCGCAAAGTTGCTTACCCAACAACGAAGAAAGAATATCCATCAATGTGCCAAGACTAGACAGTATCCTCCCAATTTTGAAACACGATCTCAACAAAAGATCGATAATCAGCATGCATAACAGAGGTTGCAAGATATCCTCCATTTCCCCAGGAAGGTCTGTTAGGGATGCTTCCAACGCTGAAGACGCCTCCAATCTTAAAGTGGTTGGCCAACTTCAAGGGAGTGTCTGGGGAAACATATGATACACCGTTGACAGCATATCTTAGTTCGCCATTTATATACGGAGCTGAGTTAGCAAGAATAATGGTCCTAGCGGGCTTGATCATTCCATAGTGGTATGAGCCTTGAGGATTAGGTCTAGGTCCACTTGCTGTCTGATTCCAATTGATTTCAGAATCAACAAATTAAGTAAAAATTAGAAATGATCCTTGCTTTATTAGTATCCATTAAAAGAATTTACAGGCAATTTCAATTACCATATTGATTTGGCCTCGTTCAAAGATGAAGCAATCTCAATCATGGGTCCACCAGGGAGAGGACCTAAAACTTTGCTATATGAGTTACTGTAATGGAGAACAGTGTGGTGGTGGTGGTGGTGGTGAGCACTTTAGAGGTGAAGCACGAGGAAACTACAATGTAATAGTCCTTTGCTGGCTGATTGGCTGTGACCAAGACTGAGTAAGACTGTCCTAAATGGATGTCGAAGAGTACGTATTTTCAATGTTCTAAAATGCACGAATATGCTTCGCCTATGTGCGCATATTCTTGATGCGTTTTCGAAACGCATTGCATATGGGGTATGCGTATAATAATGCGGTCAACTCATTTCATTGACCGCATATGCACACATATTCTCCAAAATGCCCACGCATTTGTAATTAAAAATATATTCAAATTAGCGTAACGAAGTTCAACCCATTTTTATAACTTTAAAAAAGTCAATTGAGCCCAACAAATATCAAATTAGCCCAAATCACCCAAATCCATCAATAATATATTATCATCTATAAAAGGCGATAGAAATTCTCAAATTGAAATAAGGGAGCCCGATGAAGATGATTTTTTATCAGAGGACATGGAAGATGACTTAGAGGAAGAAGGGGAGATTGAATTGGGATCCGATAAAGAACTAGACAAGATTTAGAATTTTTTTAAGTCAATATTTTTGCTTAATCTACTTGTAGGAATTGATTATCAAGTAATTTCATAGAGTTGCAAGCTATCTACATTGAACTGAACCTCATTTTTTGATCTTTCTCTAATTTTACTAGCGAGTGATGCCAGCAGTAAACAATCTTGGATAGTTGATACTTGTGATGAGATGGAGGAGGGTTAATTATGATATTCTACCATCTACAAAAGGTAATGGAAAATTCTTAAGTTGAAATAAGAGAGTCCGATGAAGATGATTTTACATTGGATGACACAAAAGATGACTTGAATGAAGAGTTTGAATTGAAATTCGATAAAGAGTTAGATAATATTTAGGGTTTTTTAAAACCAATGTTCCAGAATTGATTATCAAGTAATTATAGTATTTATGATTTTGAGCATCATGCTTTTGTTGAATATACGAAGAATATGTATTGTAGTATTTATAATTTTGAGTTTTTTTTTTTTTAATTTGAAGAATGTGTATAAAAATTCAAAGAATGCATTATTTTATTTATTTATTTATTAAAATATTAAAAATTGGAAAACGCATAATTACTTATATGCTTCACATAAGGCTTGATACTCGATCGAAACGCATTACCACGCATTTTAGAATCTTGCGTATTTTGGAGCGTGTGAGCTCCTTCTACCTCGACTAGTTTCATTGTGTGTCCCTGGATTCTGAAGTTAATGGAAGTTGTAAGTGTGGATGTGGGAAGGAAAGTAAGCCGAAAATACAGAGTATAATAATAAAAATTTTAACTAGATTGCTAGATTAAGAAATTTAGGTTACCTTGATCAACAATAAAAGAGTATCCATTCCACCCTCGACCATTGATTAGAAGGCCATCAGGGAAGGGAAGATTGTGACAGGTATCCAAGAAATACTTCAGTTGCTGCAAGAACAAAAGCAGCACATAGCAAATTAGATGACACATTTATGAGATCAAATTGCTGTGAAATCTTAATGGCACATTTGGTAAGGAGGAAAAATAAGCTGAAATCTTGTTATTATACTACTTATCCTATTCAGTATTATGGGTGTGTTTGAGTCACA
>CAIGRB010086363.1:4841-29842 GCA_903798255.1 Fraxinus quadrangulata | reverse complement strand
CACGAGCCGTGTTTTGACGAGCCGAGCCAACGAGCCGCTCGACTTGTTTGCCACCTCTATATTATGGTGAGAAATAGTGATAATGAAAAACAATAAGCAATTGTGGATAGACATCCATTCATAGAACATGTGGATAGGTGTAAATTTACTGCAGTTCAAATGTGTCAAATATCAATTTATCCAATGCTAAATATTTGTATGCAATAAAGCATAATAATTTTTTACTCCAATTGCACAGCTGCATTCAGTGACATACTAGTCTAACCAATCCCCTGTCCTAAGTCTGAAAGGTCCTAGTTGATTAAGAAAGTGACAATTATTTCCATTTGAATTATGACCATCTTTTGGCAAAAAGCTATGTCAAAAGCACAATTATATTATCTCCTTGATAGCAATCTTATGAAAGTTCCAGAATTTTAGTCTTTGAGTAATCTGGTTGAAGACAGTCACTCTTTATGATATCTCTTTAACTTCCCTTCAACGTGGTCGACATTTCAATATATTGGCAATTTACATGGAAGGTAACTACTCAAGAACAAAAAATATTTTCGTCATTTTTCCAACTCGATAAGTGGTTGCTTGCTATAGCCTTCAAGGGGCATATGAAAGCATTGAATCACAAGAGTGACAATTTAGTTTTTTCAACTGCAAACGCATATCCCATAAAAAATTTCCCGAGAATCAAACAAATGACAGCCAGGACCAAAGTACTATAGATTAATTAGATTAACCTATGTAACATGTATAGTTCATAAATATAAGCATGAAGGAGAATTAAAAATCAATGTATTTGTCTATTAGTCTCTAACATCACATCCACTTTATTATCTTACAATTACAGAACAAAAACTCTAGGAGATGAAAGTTAAAACAACGAGGATAAATATAAGAAAACACTATCTTGGGGATGCAGATATGGCCTCACTGGATTTACGATCACAAAGATATCAGCTTTGATGAACAAAAAAGGCAAAGAATAGTAGTGCAGAAAGGAGTTTGAGTTTAGTGCTAATTTAGGTATCGAAATGAGAGAAACAGATAGGGAAAGTGATGTGTATTTGTTTTTATGTCTAAGAAGTGCATTACTCTCTAAAGCTGTCTTCGAAAGAAAGAAAAAAAAAATTTCTCCGTGTGGCACGGAGACACCGTGTGCGGACACCCAAAGTCTTCTCATAACACCCAAGAGCTACCCCTTTAATTCCACAACATCAGCATTTAATCCGCGACCTCTGATCTGCCAGCATTAAAGAACTACATTCTTTGCCAGTTAGGATGTGCCCCGGGGGGCAAATAAGAAGCATTTTTGTCTTTGCCTAAGATAGAAGATTGATTGTTTGAATTGAAAATCAAAATCTCGTTGCACTGGCTTTTACTTATGTCACCCTTACCAGCTTTCAACTTTCCAGCTTTTAATCTATCACTTGCTGTATGTGGATGAGCAATTGTGCTTTTATAGCTTTTGCGACATTTTTTTAGGCGATGACTTCCTACACTGCATTCTTGCTGATTTAGTGAAGCTGAAAAGCCAGCCAATGCTGTTCTAATACCCATGGTCAAAGGCTCTACCCCATAAGATAAACTTGAAATGCTTTCAGAGGTGCACACGGACACCTTCGTGCGCGCACAGAGGTACCTCCGTGTCCCTCTATGAGCTCACGAAGGTGCACACAGATACCTTCGTGCGCGCATGGAGGGACACGGATGTACCTCCGTGCATCCGTGTGCGCACGGAGGATTTTTTTTTCCCTACCAATAACATTTTTTTTACCTAATATTTTGATATATAAATTATTTTATGTTGTAGAGACAGATCCCAAATTTACCCAACAAAATCATTCAATCTATACTCAAATTTCTAATCTAAAGCATCGACCTCAATTTTACTTCCTGCATCATTAATATCTATGACTCAAACCTCCAAGTTTTAATTAATACCCATACATACACACTGATTAAACATCAACAATTAGGAAAATAAAATCAGAAAGAAATGAGGGAAGAAAGTAAAATAATACAAAAANAAATGGCGACATGTGCCCCACCCCTTTACTTTGGCTCTTTTAATATGTGGTGATTTATTATTTTAGATTTACTACTACTCCACTAATCACCATATAAAGCCATCTCCATCGTACCCCCCATGACACTACTTTCTTCTTCTTTTGCACTGGTTTTGGCCTGAAAATGGGTAACACAGATTTTGAGTGTGTGCACAGTGTAGTAATTCCACCACCACAGCCATTTTTGAAGTCATTGAAGAACAATCTCAAGGAAACATTTTTTCCCGACGATCCTCTCCGGCAATTCAAGAACCAGCCGCCGGCGAAGAGGTTCATATTAGGCCTCCAGTATGTTTTTCCGATACTCGAATGGGGCCGGAAATATAATTTGGAATTCTTCAAGGCTGATCTTATAGCCGGAATCACCATAGCCAGCCTTGCTATTCCTCAAGGAATAAGTTACGCAAAGCTTGCAAATTTGCCTCCAATTCTTGGCCTATGTGAGTACTATTAATATTATACGAGCATTATATTAGACCGCATTGTGTCAGAAAATAAAAAGTTAAAATCTTGTTAAGAACGTTAGCCCAGTAGATCGTAAAAACCTGAAACATCTTTTCCTTCTTTTCGGGATGAAACATCAATTGCAAAGATTCAACATACGATTCATTAGGATACATGTAGATGAATAATACCTCTCGTATAGAAAGTTTTCGAAGTTGCACATTTCCTTTTCCTGTAACAATCTGGAGAAAAAGTAGTGTTAAATTTATATTGTGGGTCATTTCATATGTGACGAGAAGTTGAACCCAAACAAAATACTTTTTCTTACTAGAGGTGATCCGTTGAACATAGATCCAATTTTTCTGAACGGTCTTTTGGTTCCTTAATTATATCCAGTTTATCTTACCAAACATGCAATCTTATCTGAATTTTGATTGCTTGGTGTACCAGATTCGAGCTTTGTCCCGCCATTGATCTATGCAGTAATGGGAAGTTCAAGGGATTTGGCAGTTGGAACTGTTGCTGTTGGATCACTTCTCACAGCTTCAATGCTGAGTGATGTAGTGAATATAAATGATAACCCCACAGTCTATATTCATCTTGCTTTTACAGCAGCACTCTTCGCCGGGCTTCTCGAAGCAGCTCTAGGCATTTTTAGGTCCGTATATTCAATAAACAAGATTTTAACTTCTTAAACATACAAATTTATTTATCTTAATAACAATTTTTGGGCAGGCTAGGGTTCATAGTTGATTTCCTGTCCCATGCAACAATAGTAGGGTTCATGGGTGGTGCAGCCACTGTTGTGAGCCTACAACAATTAAAAGGGATACTTGGCCTTAGCCATTTTACTCATGCCACTGATGTTGTCTCGGTTACGCGTTCTATTTTTTCTCAAACTCATAAGGTTTTTCTCTTGACATCTCTCTCTAAAATATACAATTGTTGTTGCTTGCGTGAACGGTGCTAGATGGGACGAGCAAAACATGGGCATTGAACCTTGTCGTGTGCGTGTAGTGCCCCTCGTGTGTGGTATGTGTGGCAATGTTGTAGGTGCTTGCACTGTAAACTCTGGTGGCATATTCGGCCCCTTGCCAACACGAGTTTCTTGTCAATGTGCAACGGTCTAATCTAGCTTGGTTAAAAATTTGGCCGAAACTCACATTTTGCGACCAACATACATAATAATAACTTCAAATTTATCGAGAATAAAATGATAATATCACATATTTTATTGTGGTTGTTTTATACTTTTTTCTGTGTATTGAAGCTAATTTTGATTGCTCTATGGACAGTGGAGATGGGAAAGTGCATTGCTGGGATGTTGTTTCCTTTTCTACCTACTGGTTGCCAGATATATCGTAAGTGAAATGTCACATTTTTCCTCTATTATTGATAATTAATACTTAAATAGTTTAATGCAACTTTTTTTTTTTGGCTTTTTACTCCATTAATTATAATTATTTTGTCATCACTTATCCACTTACTGCATAAGTGATTGCCTACCGGTCTTCGTTTGTTGAGAAAACTGGTAGACAAAGACAAGTCTTTAAGAATATTTGTTGGGCTAATAATTTAACACCAACATGCTTACTTTTAAGTTATTTTTTTTCTTGCTTCTTTCAATTAACAAGACTCATTTTTCAAACCCAACCTACTCCAATTGTTTTATGACATGTTCTGCAGGCTCGACTGAGCCGTAACTAAACTTTTGTGTATTGTCCTCTGTTTAATATTGTGCACCGAACATACAGAGTAAGAAGAGACCAAATCTCTTCTGGATATCAGCAACGGCTCCGTTGATATCCGTTATTTTGGGAACTCTGCTGGTTTATTTTACCCATGCTGAAAAGCATGGCGTTCAAGTGGTAAGCCCTTCACTCACCTAATAATTAATTAACTTATAATTAAGGAAAATTTTAAGTAAAAGAGAAGAAAAAAATGGACATGATTTTGCGTTTGAATGTGTAAACAGATTGGACACTTGAAGAAAGGGATAAATCCACCATCAATTATGAATCTTGAATTTGGATCACAATATCTGACAACCGTAATCAAAACTGGTTTCGTCACGGGCATCATTTCTCTTGCAGTAAGTATTTGTTTTTCTCCCCCTTTTCACCAACCTTTTGTAGACTTACCTTGTTTGAGCCTCATTGTTTGAAAAAAATACAATAGTGATTTTATAAATGTGTGATTAAAAACTAAGGAAAGTTTTGAATTTACGTGTAATGTTATTTTATTAAAGAATGTAGTTGAAAATAAAAGAGAAAAAATGTATTTTGGATATAGTGGGGGACAAACGAGGGCTTAAAATTTGGTAGGTAAAAAAAAAAAAAAAAGCCCTCCTAGGAGCCAAAAAAAAGGGCTTTTAGGCCCGAAGCAAGGCAACGTCCACGTTCGTGTCTAAACTATTTTTTAGAACACTGTCATGATGCATTGAGCATAGCCAGATGGGGGACGGGAAGAAGGACCATTGTTTAGAGGTATTAGAATGTGTCGAGCATGGCTCGATGAGGACAGGGAGAAGGACCATTGTCTAGACGTATCATAATTTATCAAGCGGCCTAACACGGGAAACTTGTATAAATTTAGGCAAAAGGGCAAAATCTTAATCACCCACATATTAAGAAATGGGCATACATGACCCTATTTACCCTTCTAATTCCGTGATGACAAGGTTTCCTACACCTTGTTTTTAGTGACATTGGTAATGTGTATTGAAACAGGAAGGTATAGCTGTGGGCAGAAGCTTTGCCATGTTCAAGAATTACCACATTGATGGAAACAAAGAAATGATTGCTTTTGGAATGATGAATATTGTTGGTTCTTGCACTTCCTCTTACCTCACTACTGGTATACCTCTCTCACAGGCATTTTATCAACCATAAATCTGGCATATGAGCATCTGATGATTTGAATCTTTCAAAAAAAAATTCAAAAATCAAATTGGTAATAAAAGAAATTTAGCCCTTGTTGGGTCCCATTTTCTAAAACTCGTTTTTTCATTAAACACATCATATTTCATTAAAATTTATTAAAATTTACTAAAAATCTGATTTTTATATAAAACAAAAACAGGGGCTTTGTATCCCGAAGTATTATAATTAACCCAAATTTCAACAATTATGCATCTTCGGAATTAGACTTAGTACCGTGATAATTGCCTTCTTGTAGCCCGTACGGTGTAACAAAGAAATAGATCGTACTTACAACAATAATAACAAACTAAGCCTTATCATAACTTAAGAATGCATTTAACTTGCAGAATAAAATTCGGATCTCATTCTCGAATTAGACTATGACTAGCATTCATTTGGGTGTGTTTTATTTCACACATTGCTATCAGATTGAAGTGCTAAATGTTGCTTGTGGACATTGAATTTTCAGGGCCATTTTCGCGGTCAGCAGTGAACTTCAACGCAGGATGCAAAACAGCAGTTTCTAACATTGTTATGGCATTATCAGTGATGATAACATTGTTGTTCTTAACACCATTGTTCCACCATACCCCACTTGTAGTTCTGTCTTCAATTATAGTTGCTGCAATGCTTGGCCTAATAGACTATGAAGCTGCAATTCATCTTTGGCACGTAGACAAATTCGACTTCGTAGTGTGCATGAGTGCTTACTTGGGCGTCGTTTTTGCCGACATTGAGATTGGCCTAATCTTGGCAGTAAGAACCTACTTGTCGCATCGAACGCTAAGAGAACGAATCGTGTATGGAACTAGTCGTTTGAAGAACTAATCGTGTTTGTATAAATGCAGGTTGGATTATCTGTTCTTAGGGTGCTTTTATTTGTTGCAAGACCAAGAACCTTTGTTCTTGGAAATATCCCGGATACTAGGATTTACCGAAGTGTCGATCAATATCCAAACACGAATAATGTTCCCGGGGTTTTGATACTAGAGATCGACGCTCCCATTTACTTTGCGAATGCTAGCTACTTGAGAGAAAGGTACTGTAATTTAATTGTTTTCTTGACTACAATTCTTCGAAACATTGTGTTATAACTTTTTTGTTTTAATTTTACTTCCAGAATTTCGAGATGGATCGACGATGAAGAAGATGAGATAAAATCATCGAAAAAAACGAGCTTACAGTACATCATACTAGACATGAGTGGTAAGTGATCAACTTTAAAAACACTACCTAAATCTCTTTGGAAGAACCTAAGCCCCTATCTAGTCCCCATCTTTTAAAACTCATTTTCCCAAATTTATTTTAATCTGTCGCACATTTCGTGGGACCCACAATTTTTATCAACTCTCAACCACACATTTTGTGAATTTAAATCAAAATCTACCGAAAATCTGACTTTTAACAAAATCAAACAAGGGCTAAAACTAAGCCCCCGTTTGATAACCATTATTTTGAGAAAATTGAGTTTTGAACAATACTTCTTTTGAAAAATACGTGGTTTAAAAATAGGAAACAGTTTTAGGTTTGCATGAATATATGGTTGAAAATGAATACGGGAATTAAAGAGTTTTGAAATAATAATTGTCGAACAGGGGCTAAATTTGACATTTTGACTTCTTATATGATATTGCCAGCTGTTGGAAACATTGATACGAGCGGGATTAGCATGCTTGAGGAGGTTAAGAAGATCATTGATAGAAGAGGCCTCAAGGTTAGTCTTCTTTATCTCTTACAATCTTGTTGACTTGGACTGGTCCATTGTGTACCTTAAAGATCAAACTAAGCAATGAAAAAAAGATTTATATGGTCGACCAAGAATAAGGATTTGACTGTTTTATTGGTGCATTTGCAGCTTGTATTGGCCAACCCTTGTGGAGAGGTGATGAAGAAGCTGAACAAGTCAAAATTCATAGATACAATAGGCCATGAATGGATTTTCATGACGGTGGGAGATGCTGTTGGAGCCTGCAATTACATGCTTCACACTAGCAAACCAAATTTGGCTTCCTCTGATGAACTAAAGAAATATAGCAGCAATGTGTAATTCAACCTATCTGTAGAGCAAAGCTTTGCAAATTATGTCAAAATATTTACGAATATAAAATGTGACTTCTTACTAGAGCCAAAACAAATTGTTCGCTAAGGGAGTTTCAGACCAGGACATATTTAAAAATTTCATTTTTGAGTATAAAGAATAACAATGATGACATGCGAAATTAGATCTCTCGTGTCATTCCCAATGCATCCAACATAGAGGATCTTAAATTTGATACCAAGCGTAAAGAATAAATTTCAAAATGAATCTTGACTCGAGATAAAAAAAAAAAAACTCGACGCTACCATTAACAAGTGAGCATGATTCTTAACAATCGGATAATATACTCTTGATAAATATTTTTTTACATTTTTATGTAGACATTTTCTATCTTTTTTGGTTAATGCGGAATGCACGTGATATATATAGAATTAACTAAATAGTAGGCAAATAAAAAAACTAGACAAAGGTTCACTGTCTGGAAATCTTGAAAGTGGTGCTAAAATGTAAAATGTAAGAGAGAAGAAAAACCAAACTCGTTTTTCACCGTGATTTGATGCTATTTGCGTACATTTTCGGCATTCAACTTAAGCACGGCCCATCTGAAATCTTTCATCCGACTCTCCAGTTTAAATCTGCTAAATGGTATAAATTCAATTGAAATCGTGTGAATTCATCTAAATCGCCATTTACAACAAACTAGCAGCTTACTGCTTTAGATATTCGTTCGATTTTCTTTCAGTTAATTCGATTTAAAGAGTGGAATTCTCGTGAAAATTGCTGGTATGGCCCCCGACAAGAAACCCAAGAAAGATGATTCTAAAAAATTCAAGAAAATGAAGAACAAAAACAAGAAGAAGAAGAGCAAGAGGGTAACCACAGTTCCCATAGATAACAGAGCAATTGATTCTGAATGGTGGGATGTTTTTTGGCACAGGAACTCTACAACACTAGGTGACCCTTTCATTCTCTTCTGTGTTTAGTTTTTTAATTATTTTTTTTATGGAAATATAGAAATTTTGTAAATTGGTATTGTGGGTATTCGTGCGCGCGCGCGCGCGTGTGTGTTTCCCCTTTTCTTGGTTCTCAAAGAATGCATTCTGGGGTGCATTTTTCAGCGAGGGACTGCAATTTAATTTTTTTTACTGTTTACTTGCATGATCTTTATGTTCTGTTTCTTGATTCTTTTGTATTTACACATTTATACTTTGATTCTTGATAACTATGCAAAATATTAGCCTATGGTTGAATCTGTCATTCCTTGTATAAATTCTTTAATAGTTGATTGTATATTTAGGGAATAGATAAATAAATGTATGTAATGGTTGAGCTAAAATCTCAACCTCAAATCTACTAATTCCAACAACCTGCAAAACTTTACTATTGAGGAAGAGAATTTAGATAGGGAGAGTTTCACAATGATCCAATTCCCCCTTTTCCCTCCTCTCCATTCTGCTATAACTGAAAGAAGAAAGAAGAAGCGTGTTTTATGAAAATGCATTGAATAAAACGTATTCCTATTACATTCAGCAATTTCGACTCAAAACGATACCGTTAAGCTTAATTGAAACGACATTGTCACTTGATTTAAAAAACCTGTGGTTGGCTTGTCTTCTTCCTGGTGTTCCTCTTGCCTTTAACTCCCTATTTCAGCTGACCTGCTCTTTCATAACATCCCTCCCCCCTCAGCTACACCTTGTCCCCAAGGTTGAAAGGATGGAAAAGATGCCTTCATGTTCTCAGCATTCTCCCAAGTCGCTTCGTCTGGATTGGAGCCCTTCCATTGGACTAGCCACTGTGTTACAGCTTCCCCATTTTGATTGACCTGTCGTGTAGACAACACCCGTAGGGGCTGAGCTCTCCATGTGCCTGGTTCTGATTTGGAAGTGCACGAGTAGGAACTTCTTTCTCCCCAATCTTCTTCTTGAGTAATGAGATGTGGAAAACTGGATGAATTAGGGCCGTAGCAGGTAGTTCCAGTTTGTAAGCCAATGATCCAAATTATCTGATATGGTCCATAATACCTTGCAGATAGTTTGTTGTTAGTTCTTCTAGCCACTGTTTGTTGAGCATATGGATGTAACTTTAAATAAACCTAATCTCCCACTTGAAATTCTCTGTCACTCTTGTGTTTATCTGCATAATGTTTTATTCTAGCTCTAGCTTGAGCCAGATTTTCTTTCAGTAGCTGGCCCATTCTGTGTCTTTCTTGAAGTATTTCCTCTACTACGGCGATGTTACTCTGCTGGTATGGACCCAAAGCCAACTGGGGTGGTTTAAGACCATATAATGCCTCAAATGGGGTCATTTTAATGGCTGTGTGCAGAGTGGTATTGTACCACCATTCCGCCAAGCTAACCCATTTTTTCCATTGCTTATGCTGCCTATAGACCATGCATCTAAGGTACATTTCCATACACTGATTTAGCCTCTCTGGTTGCTCGTTGGTTTGGGGGTGATGAGCTGTACTTAACTGCAGTTTGACCCCCAAATGCTTGAACAGTCCTTGCCAAAACTCACTGGTAAATACTCTCTCTCTGTCCATTACAATGCTTTGTGGCATACCATGTAATTTGTAGATGTGATCTAGAAACAACCTTTCAATAGATGAGGCCGAGAATGGATGTGCCAAGGTTAGGAAATGTGCATACTTAGTTAACCTGTCTACCACTACCAATATTACATTTTTAGCACTAGATGTAGGTAGACCCTCAATGAAATCCATGGAGATATGACTTCAGGCGTACCGTGGCTCGGGTAAGGTCTGTAAGAGGCCTAGATATGCCACATGCTCATTCTTACACCTCTAACATGTATCGCATTCCAAAACTTCTTGCTCGATCTCTTTACTCACCCTTGGCCAAAAGAAGTACTGCTTTGCTCTGTGGATGTTAGCTTGAACACCTGAATTCCTTCCTTCCTGAGAAGCATGAATGGCTGCAATCAGCTTCTTCATCACCCCTCCATCAGTCCCAATATATATCCTTGATTTGTATTTAAGTAGCCCATTCAAGTATTGATAATCCGGCTCTGCCTGACTATCGAGCAACAGGGTATTAATTTTACCTTTAGCAACTTCATCTCCTTCATAACTGGCTATCACTTATTCTATCCACCGGGGTGTCACAGCAGTGGCAGCTAGGCATTCCATCTCTCTTCGGGATAAGGCAAATCTGCCACCTTATTATCACGACCCTTCTTGTACTGAATCTCATAGCTGAGTCCCAACAGTTTAGATACCCACTTTTGTTGCAATGGAGTTGTGATCCTTTGCTTCAACAGATACTTAAGTGACTGATGCTCAGTCTTGATGATGAAGTGATGACCCTCTAGATAATGCCTCCACTTCCCAACAGTAGTTACTAATGCTAGGAACTCCTTCTTATAGATTGATAAACCCAAATTCCTGCTACAAATGCCTTTGCTCAGGTAGGCTATAGGTCTTCTGTTTTGCATCAAGAAAGCCCCTAATCCACCATAACACGCATCAGTCTCTATGACAAATGGTATAGAGAAATCTGGCAGAGCTAGAACTGGTGTAGTGCTCATGGCCTTCTTCAATTCCTGGAATGCTAAGTCAGCACTTTCATTCCAATGGAAGCCAGCTTTCTTAAGCAAATCAGTTAGAGGTCTGCCAATAGCCCCATACCCTCTCACAAACTTCCTATAATACCCAGTTAGGCCAAGGAACCCCCTAAGCTACTTAACATTGACTGGTGTAGGCCACCCTTGAATTGCAGTGATTTTAGAAGGGTCAGCTGATGGTTTTGAGAAAGGTCAGCTAAAATCTCAACCTCAAATCTACTAATTCCAGCAACCTGCAAAACTTTACTATTGATTTTTTTTTTATTTTTTTTTAACAACCAACACTTATATTGAAAATATAGCATTCAATTAAGAACGAAATTGAATTACAGAGATAGAAAAGAGATAAGACAGAGTGAGAGGAAGAGAATTTAGAGAGGGAAAGTTTCAGAATGATCCAATTCCTCCTTTTTTCCTCCTCTCCATTCTGTTATAACCGAAAGAGGAAAGAAGAAAAGTGTTTTATGAAAATGCATTGAATAAAACGTATCCCTATTACATTCGGCAATTTCGACTCAAAATGACACCGTTAAATTTAATTGAAATGACGTCGTCACTTGATTTAAAAAATCGGTGGCTGGCTTGTCTTCTTCCTGGTGTTCCTCTTGCCATTGTCTCCCCATTTCAGCTGACCTCCTCTTTCATAACAATCTTTCATAACAATGTAGTTCAGATTGGCAAGATTTCTGAAGCATTTCTCTGAAAATTTAGTTAGTTTTTGATCTTTCGCGACTTTTTAATTCGTGTTGTGTATCATTGTAGATTTGTAGCTGTTAATTTCTCCATTAAACTGTGTCTTTGTTAACTTATTTTCTACTTTGCAGGTTCAAATGAACCCTACGACGAGGAAGAAGGATTCAAATGTTTCTTTCGGATATCAAAGAAAACTTTTGAGTACATCTGTTCTCTCGTTAGAGAAGATCTTATTTCCAGACCGCCTTCGGGTCTCATCAATATTGAAGGAAGGCTCCTTAGTGTTGAGAAGCAAGTTGCTATTGCGTTGAGAAGATTGGCTTCTGGCGAATCCCAAGTTTCTGTTGGAGCTTCGTTTGGAGTAGGACAGTCCACTGTTTCTCAGGTCACTTGGAGATTTATCGAGGCCATGGAAGAACGGGCAAAGCACCATCTTAAATGGCCTGATTCTAATAAAATGGATGAAACCAAATCTACATTTGAAGCATTTTCGGGATTGCCTAATTGTTGTGGAGCAATAGACGCTACACACGTTATTATGACCCTTCCTGCTGTTGAAACTTCAGATGATTGGTGTGATCAAGAAAACAATTACAGTATGTTCGTCCAAGGAGTTGTTGATAACAAGACGCGATTTCTGGATATTGTGACAGGTTGGCCGGGGGGCATGCCTATTTCTCGACTGTTAAAGTGTTCGGGATTTTATAAACTTTGTGAAAGTGGTGAACGGTTAAATGGAAAGGTCAGGATGTCATCTAAGGAAGAGGAGATTCGAGAATATATCGTAGGTGGTGCTAGTTACCCACTTCTTCCATGGCTTATAACTCCTTACGAAGATAATGATCTTGAAATACCCATGTTAGAATTCAATCAAATGCTTGATGCTGCCCGAGCTGCTGCTGTTAAGGCATTTTCGCAACTGAAGGGTGGTTGGAGAATCCTAAGTAAGGTTATGTGGAGGCCCGATAAGCGGAAACTACCTAGTATCATCTTAGTATGTTGTTTGCTTCATAATATTATAATCGACTGTGGAGACAGTTTGCATCCAGATGTTGTCTTGTCTGGACACCACGACTCTGATTATATAGTGCAGAGCTGTAAGCATGTCGATCCAATAGGCAGAACTATTAGAGAAAACTTAACTAAACACTTGCAGCATTGCAAAGAGAAGGCTGCGTGTGCTCATACTGTCTAGTGCCTTTGCCAAGCGGACATCGTTGTACTCAGCTGACCTCTTTTTTTTGTCCAAGCTTGGTAGAATGAGTAATGTCTTCATTTTTTTACTCGTCTTATAGCATTATCATGTTTATATTGCTATGTAATACCTTTGGGTTTTGCAAGCATCAACACTGTAATGGTATCAGACATAAATTAAACCTTGGGAGTGCTTAAATTTGACTCAAGTGATTATAAGTTTGTGGGTTTTATCGAATATGTAGATCATAAGTTAATAGTCGTTGCGGGCTAGTGAATAAAAAGTATGTTTAACCAACTTAAATTATTTTGCTAAACATGCAAAAAAGTTGGGCGTCTAGTGTTTGGTAGCCGACTAAAAAATATCATTTTGTAATGCATTTATTTTCATCCGTTGTAAATATAATGGTATATCGAGTGCATGCAAAGATTTTCAAAAATAGTGTCAAAAAATATTTTAAGTTCGACGTTGGATCTACTTATAAACTTTGAACGAACAATAAAAAATGGTTGAATCAATCATTTCAATTTCTAGAGATCGATGGATGGAAAATTGAAGAGGATTTAGTTATATGATGGCACAGTTTTATTCTCCGTTTTCTTACACAGCTAGATTTGCCAATATAGGACAGATCATAGACTCTTAGTTTAAAATTATTCAATATGTCAAGTATTAAACATGTACAAGGCCTAAAGATACATAAATCATTAACAAGGCAGAACACTCAGATATGAATGTCTATAGGATAATATGTATAAAGAAAGAAACTGTGCTAATGAAGAAAAATAGCTCTTCTAACACGCAGATATTACATTGAAACCTCAATCTTCTGTCGTAGAAGGTTGCACACATGAACAAAAATGTGATTTCTTTCGCCCGTTTGTGGTTCTTCCCACACCATAGAGATAATCCCGCAAAACAATTCTTCGTTTTGTTTCAGATGTTGGAGTTTTTCCTTTATTGTCCTTTTCGTCAAGTTTTAGCAAAACAAACTGTAACTTCTGTACCTCTAACTGCAACCTCCCAATTTTTTCGGACATTCTTCGTGCCTGCTCGGGAATTCTCCTCCTTTTGACATTTCCGTCATCTTCTGAGTCGAATGAGGACTTAACATCTGGGACAGAATTGTTTTCGATACTTTTTATCAATTTTCCATTGAGATCATTCAACTTCATGATGGCCATGTCAGCTTCTTCGAGCTGTCCCTTCAGCGTCTCACATTCAGTAACATCTTTTCCCCTTTTGCCCTTCTCAGTAACTTCGAGTTTCCTCTTCAAGTCTTGAACTGTAATTTGAAGATTTGCCAATTTCTGAATGTCTGAATTCAGCCTTTCCAATACCTTACCCTTGCTCCCTTCTTGAAGGGGGTCAGTAAATCTTTCTGAAATCTCCAACTTGTCGACACTCAACTCCTTCTCAGTCAGTCCATCTGAAACAAGATGCTCGCCTTTCTGTTTCCTTACTGATTTAACAGGGTGAAAATCATGATTTCTATCTGTGGTTGGTGAAATTGTTTGATCATCAGGTTCAACCTGTTCTCTCTTGCTAATTCCATAAGACGAACTTTCGGAAATCTGATCGAGCATGATGTCTTTTGTCAGAAGTGTATTGTCTACCTCGGAAATTTCAGTTGATGACTTCAAATTTCTTCCATATTGGCTACTTTCAGATTTTAACTCCTCGACTTGCCTAGTTGCAGCCTCCAGTCTCGCATGGAGATAAACGTTTTCTTGAACTCTTAGTTGATATATTTCAACTGCTGCCTGTTCAATAGCTTGAATCCTCACCCGCAGATTATGCAAACCTGAAAAAGTGTCGGGCATCACGGGTTTTTCATTTTCAATCGGATGGTTTCCAATGACATGATTCCTGTCTTGAGAATCCTAGAAACAACCAAATAAGAGAAGAATCCAGCAATTAGTATAAGCAATGCGTGTGGAAAATGCAGTCAACAAGTTTGATATATAGAAATTCTAGCCATGTAAACCTGAAGATAATCCTAGGAAATGAAGGGAAACTACTATTTTGCAGCCATCGCCATACCATAATCTCATGAAAAGTTCAATACTGAAATTTGAGAAACAGATCATACAAGTTCTTGAAAATATAAGACCCAACTGGGGTCATATGATGACCAACAACTAGTCGCGAGAGAATTTGGAACTTACAAAAAAAAAAAAAAATGCAAATGTGTTATATTTCCCTCGTGTTCACTCAGAAATGTTGTGACAGCATCCTACTGTTCATAATTCCACTATATTCTGGAAACCCCATGTTGAAATCCTAAAATCTACAGTGCAAGAATATCTATCTGTTAAAGCCAAGAAGAACTAATAAAAAAACTCAACTTAATGGCTCCAGTTAGCTGTTCTGGATCTGACTATAGTATGACCAAACATTTTAACACCAGGGTAAAGTACTTGCCTGGTTAAAGAAAAACCATGTATCCTAGATTGGTCTCAATGTAATTTGGAGGGGAGACAGAAATAAGGAATTAAAGATTGAATTACTAACAGTCTAGGATGCATTGAAACTTCAGAAATGTCTTCATATCAGTATGCGGTGTCCCACACTTACCGACATATGCACACTCCTTGGACAAATCTTTTTGTGAAGGAAAGCTAAAAATGTGTTCCAAAAGTTCAAGTTAAAATGGAATTCATTAAAATATTCAGATCAGATCTAATTCAAATCTAAGAAGCAATGAAGTTGAAGAGTATTATACTTCTGTATTTGATGTTATTTGTTACTTACTTTTTATTGGATTATGCTTTATGTTGATTATTTACTTCCAAAATTTCATCACATGAAAGTAGTTTATAATCTAAATTAATCTAACATGATTATTTTTATGTTCTTTAATAGCCATTTCTCAGATGTGCACTGTCCTAATTTTTCAAACAATTCCCAATAGCGTGTTATGTCATGCACGTGTGTCTGCAAGCTACTAATTCAGAACTTTTTTGGTCAGCATGTATGCATACTTACTAAGATGTGGATATATATGTTTTAAAATTAGCCTAATTATTTGAAGAATTAAGGAACTATAGTGTTTCATATTCTGAAAACAAACTCCTGTCAGATTAGACGTCTATGCAGAATAATAAAAAATACCTCCGTTTTGTCTTCTTCAGAATCTTGAAGCTTGACAGGTAAAATGATATTCTTCTCCAGGGATGATATACATTCCTCCAAGGAAATTACTGCAGGGCCATATGCAGCCAATTGAGTTTTGAGACCTTCATTTTCATTTGTAGAGTCAACAAAAGTTTTACAGAGCTCATGAAACTTCTGCTCATAAAGAAGCTGATTCACTATGGACATCTGTAATTGATTAAACAGAGATGCAGCCTCAATCTCCCACATATCAGTCTCATTTATTTTCTTTTGCAGCTCAGATTGCAAATTTTCTTCTTGGGCTTTGCTCTTTTCATGCTCTCCGAGCAAGTTGTGCAGATTAAGTTCCAATACCTGACTTACTTCACACAGGCGATTATTCTTCATATCTAAGTGGTCATTATCTGCAGATAGTTTGAGAATCTGATTTTCTTGACCTTCTCTGATCATTTTAAGTTCGTTGGACTCCACACTCAGACCTTCCACAATTTTAATCAACTCAAAATTCTTTTTTTCCAGTAGATTTACCTTTTGTTCTGCTTCCTGAAGTTCCAGTTCCTTCTGATGTAACATATTCTTTCCATTTTCAATCAGGTTAGTCAGATTATCTTTGGCGATAGAGAAAATCCTCAATTCCTTCTCTGACTTCAGTAATCCTTCGTTGACATGGGCATTTTCCATTTGCAATTTGTCCAACCTCCCTTCTGCTAAGCTTAAATTTCCCATAAGAGCACCATTGACATCGTGAAGTTTATTTAGATCAGAACCAAGTTGTCTTAATAGAACAAGTTTCTCAACAATACAGTTTCTGAAAAGGAAGGAAAGATAATCTAGAGTCAACATTTCACCATACAAAACACAATTTTCCTCTTGTAGGATATGTTTATTTTGCTTCAAGAGTAGGAGCTCATCTGTCAAGGATATTTTCTCTTCACGAAGGTTTAAATTCTCTCCATGAACCACCCGACAAGCATCTTGCATGTTCATTAACTTCCTGTGTAGATCCTCTATCTGGGTCATTAGTGCTTCCTCTTTGCAATCCCCTTCCCTTAATTTGGACAATAATTCTTTATTCGTCTCATGGAGTTTGAGGACCTTGCTCTGCAACATCAAGAACTGCTCAGTCTTGATTTTGAACTCGTGCTCAATGGTGTTCTTTTCTAGCTCGAGATTCTGTGCCTCTAGTCTTAGTTGCCGAATCAACGTGACAAGAACTGACAATTCAACCGTCTGCTGCAGATTTTCTATCTCAGCTTGGTGGAGGGATTTCTTCATATCTAGAACTTCACTCAACAATTGGTTGAGATAGATATGGTCTTGCCCATTTTGATCATTGCGTGTGTGATCTTGAACAATGTGGAGTGCTTTCAACACCTCATAAGTTCCCTCCCTCAGACTTGTAGCTTGATTAAATAAGGATTTGATTTCAACTTTTTGCTCAGCATTGTTTCGTTCCAACTTTGAAATCAGCTTTTCTGACAAATTGGATTCCTCTACGAGTTTCTGATGCTTAATCAGCAAGGAGCAGCTATTTTCTTCTAGATCTTCGACAGTCTTACGTAAGACAAATGTTTCAATATCATAATTTGAAGTATTATCCTGCACTTCTTCAAGTTCTCTCTTTCTTTGTTGAGATTCTTCCTGCAAAAGCTCCATCTCAGCTTGGATGTCAGTGAATCTTTGCTCGTTCATTTGGACAAAACTGGCATGTTTTTGCCTTTCTACATCCAATGACATCTGCAGCCCTTCTAATTTGCCAATAGTGGATTCTTTCTCCTTCTCCAGAACCATGTATTTCTCTTTCAAATCTCCATAAATTTTACACATATCTTCTAGCTTTGTCTGGGTAGTTCCCAACTGAGAAGTTAAATCGCCCCTTTCATTGATTAGGACAGTCTTCTCCTCCACGAGTAACTGGTATGAATTTCCTAGGCTTGTGGATTCAGCCTTCAAGGCTTGAAGTTCATCATGAGCATCAGAAAGGGAATTCTCCAGAAGAGAGTTCTTCTCCAAGAGTTTTTCCAGATTCTCGCTTGTCACCTGTAACCGAGTCATGAGAGCGTCCTTCTCATCAATAAGGGAGGATTTTTCCTCTGAAAGAGATCGGCAGGATTGATCCAGTGCCTCCATCTGTCCTCTGGCTACCCCTAGTTCAACATTCAAATCTGATAAGGAGGTTTCCAATATGGAATTTTTCTCAAGAAGCTGCTCCAGTATTTCCAGTTTCTTCAAGAGATTTACTTTCTCATTTTGTTCTCTAGAGAAAGTTTCCTTCAGATTTGAATTCTCATCCTGTAATTCCTTAACTGATGATCCCAAGGACCTTGGGTTAATGCCTACTGCATGCACCTGCTCCAGAACTGAAATGTGGTTCTTGTTCAAGTCATTCAGTTCTTCTTTCAGACAGTATATTTCTTGCTGGAGAGCATTTCTCTCATCAAGTCGAAGCTCGACTTCCTCTTCAAGTTTCCTGTTTCTTCCTTTTAAGCCAGTGATCTCATTTTCCATATCCTCTATTGACAATGCTGAAGATTCATTGATCTCATTGAGGTTCTTGTTCTCCTCCTTAACCTGTAGAACTTCATCTTGCAAACTCTGATTATGGGACTCCACAGTCTTCAAAAGTTCAGCCCTCCTCTGCAGTTCTGAAGCCAAAGACCGCAGCTCTTCCTGAGTTTGAGCATGCAAGTGCTGCAAAGTTTGAAAAGCAGTTTCAGCCTCCACAAAACGCAAGCGCTCTTCTTGTATGCAAGCCCAAAGTCTTCCCAATTCATTATCCTTCTCAGTAAGTTCTTGAGTTTGAGTTCCCATCTTCAACATCAAAGATTCCAACTCAGAGTGAAGTGACTGGTTTGATCTTTCTAATAGAAGACATTGCTCTTCAGCACCCTTTAACTTGGAAACTCCATAATCTATCTCGCTGTTAAGCTGTTGGGCCTCCTCCTGGGCACTTGTGAGTTTTTTCTCTAGAGAAGAAATTGTCTCCAAGCACTGCTGGTATTGGAGAGCTGCAGCTTCCTTCTCCTCAGTCAATTTGGAAATGGTTTGCTTTAGAACTTCAACTTCACTTTCTGATTTTTCTGCTCTCTCTTTCAGCCTTCTAGCATCCTCTTCAGTGATTTCTAATTTGTTCTCCAAGTTCGATATCGTCTCCAAAGATAGCATGTAGTTATTGAGAGCTGTATCCTTTTCAACAGCTACCTCAGTAAGCTCATCTTTCAAGGATTGTGCTTCAGTTTCTGCTCTGCTAGCTCTTTCGTTGAGTTCCTCCAAATCCTCTTCGGCACTAGAAAGATTTTTCTCTAGATTAGATATCTTGTCCAAGCACTGATGGTACTTTTGTAGGTTAGCTTCCTTTTCAGATTCTGATTTGGACAGTTCTTCCTTGAAGATAACAGCTTCATTTTCTGCTTTGCTTGCACGATCATTGAGCTCTCTGGAAACTTCTCGGGCATGAGCGATATCAGACTCAAGAATGGACAGTTTATTCAAACTCTGTTGGTACTGCGCAAGGCCAGCTTCCTTCTCAGCTTCCAGTTTGGCAAGGGCTTCCTTCAAGGTAAGTATCCCCTCAGATTCACCCACTGTCTCGGATCTTGATTGTGTTTCTTCCTTGACACTGTGATTCTCAGAGTCCTGCCTGCCTTGTTCTTTCTCCTCTACCTCATCGAAATTGAGACCCTTTCTCACTTCCACAATCCTTCTTGTTACAGAATCAGAGTCATCTGTGAATTCTCCATTCTGTTTGAGGGCGTGGGAATTAGATGAATTCAGAGCATCCATTTGCAGACTATCCTCTTCACATACTGCATGTGCCGGGGTTGAAATCTCGGGCGTTCTGGGATCAGTCCCAGACACAGAACTTGCAGGTGAATCATCAGCAAATAATTGGGGGACTTGATTTGGAAAAGCTTCTGACATAGTGTGGTGAGCATGGCGAATGACACCAGTGGCATGATCATATCTTTCTGCCAATGCGCGATATGCTCTGTAGAATTCCTCAACCATTTTCATAAGCTCTGGACGTTTCTTATAATACATTTCCGCCCTCCTTGCAAAGGAATCTGCATCTTCTTCAATGAGCTTAATCATTGTTTTGACTTTGGAATCCATATCTGTTAAAGACAGACAAAATTTTCAGAAGCGAGCTCCAGCAAGACACACACAATCATTCAAGCATACACAGTCCAATTCACTACATATAATCTTGCAATCAATTTGATGACCAAGGTTCTGCAACTTTTCTCGTGATGGATTTTGAGAAATGTACACACCCCCGATAATGGGATTTGTGTATCACGAGGTACAAGAAAAGGAAGTATGTGATGTCTCTTTTATCCAATTAATAACAGATGAAGAGAAGAAAAAACTGATGGCTGAGCAGCATTTACATCCCAACTTCGAATCTTCTACTTTTTGTGTGTGCTTGTAGAAACGGGTAAAGCTATGCAAAATGGCAAATAGAAATCGTCAAATTTATCAATCCAGCATAAATTTCATTAGCAATCAAACATATAATCAGGATATCAGGTCTCTTCAGCATATTTTTGGAATTTGTTTGTCAGCTTTTCCATAGAAATCACCATTTGTATTCCTCTATAATACGCACCATTATATTTACCTTTGTGTCAATATCCTATGTGGCTTTTGAACTTCATTACACCAGAAATAGGACAGCTATATCATTCCCATATTGTTCTTCATGTGATTCAAACGCCTTCTTTCTGACTTAAATCGTGTTTGAGGAGATTTCTTGCAATTTAAAGCATTGATTCATATATGAAAATAAGTTCTTCATTCAATTGTTGCATCAAAGCACATAGAAGAGAGTTGCTAAGAAGATTTGTTTCTTATAGAACAATGTGGCGCTATCTTGTAACTTGTCGAGTTTGTACTGGTGTGAATGTCTCTGGCTATTGGGAGATTTACCCCTGATTTTCACATTTTTGTATGAACTGGGTGTTCTAAATTTGAAAGCTGAACCTTAGCTGTTTGCTCATACTGTGTGAGTTTCCAAATACAACAGCAGAAGGAGAAGCACAATAAAACGTCCAGTGTCATTGCATGTTGATGGTCAGAAAATTTAACCAGAAACGTCTAATTAATCTTCCATTACAAGTTATCTATTTCCGAACTTCTTCTCAAGAGCATCTATGAAAACTTGACACGATTCTTAAGAAAATTGATGTATAACTGACGCTTGATCTATTATACAAGCAAGGAAACTTAGATAGAACAGCCAAATTGCACAACCATTACCACGAAAGGATGCTTACAGGAAGTTAAAATATGAACTGCAGCACAAAAAATGACCACATTTTGTATCTCATACAATTGAAAGTAAATAGAGTAGATAAATAGTCATTCCTTCTTATGAACAGATCTATAAGAAATCTAAGCTATACCAGTGAGATTATCCTGAAGCCATTTTGAATTTTTTGGGCTAATATGGCTGTCCCACCACCACGAGTACATCCGTCTAGAATCAGACTGTGACAATTTCGCCATCTTCTCTGATGTGAATCAGACTTCTATCACAGCAATGAAAAAAATTGCGGAACCAACAACACAGCTAGGAATATATCTGGCCCAGGAATAGAATGAAACAAAATCTCCAAGCACCCAATTCAATATTAATAGACAGAACTGAGTTCTCGGAAGCCTTTCAGTATCTACACCAAGTCAGAAGTGAGTCAAAAACTTACTAAACGAAATCCACCATTTTTTTAACTACTATATATAAATATAGAAAGAATTAAAGATGGAAACAAAATTCAAATGCAGAGTAATTTACCACATATAAGGACAGTCTCCAGAAAAGTTTCAAATGTTTACCTGATCAAACATAAAGCATACATGTTAGAAAAAATTGACAGAACTTCAAAAAAAATTCAATCGTGAAAACAAATGAAGAATTCCAGAGGATCACAGAACTTTAAACAATTTTTCCGATCATCAACTGCGACAACATCCAATCACGCAGAAATCTCATAATTTTCTAAAAACTCTCAATTTCATCAAACATCAAAAATCAGAAAATCTAGATCAGCAAATAATCTCTATGATCATCAAAACTAATTCAGAAAACCGCAAAATTAAGTCATGGAAGTATCAAACAAGTCAACTAACCAGTCATACTACATGTACAAATCCAAAAATACATACAAAACCGTATAACAAATAAATCTAACTGAACTACACATAAAGGAAACGTATAAAAAACTTACTCATTAAGAAATGAACACCGAAAATTTAGATTGCAAATTCTGATCGGTAGCCATAGCTAAAAAAAAGGACAACTCAGCTGCTTTGCTTTCCACTTTTCTCTCTCTACTTACCCCATTTGCTGTTCAGATCTCTCTATCAGTCTCTCTCTATATCTATAAATTCTGTGTGAGTGTTTGTTAGGGTAAAATTCTCTTTACTATTGTGTGTGCATTTGTATGTATATGCTGGGGTGTGAGATTGACTGCAATGAAACAGCGTTACGGAACAAGAAAAGGACAAAATGGGGAATCCCAATTCCGATGGTATGCGTTGGACAGTAGTGTGTGCCGTTTTTTACTCAGAAAGATACTTAAATGACAACATTACCCTTGTAAATTTCCATTCTCTCGGATTCCCCTACTTTCCATTCTGTAAAGATATTAATAAATAATATCTTTAGGAAGAGTAATAATTGTGTAATATAATGAAATTTATTGGAATAATTAAAATTGAATAAAATTGTTTTTTAATTAAAGTCAGAATAACAAGACAATGAGTAATTATATTCACATTGTCACATTTTAATTGCAATAAAAGTTTTCAACTTTTGCTCATATTCGCATCTACGTCCCCGCTATTTTTGGTCAAAAATTTATATTCAATATTTTATTAGTTAGCATAAAAAAATCGTAAAGATAGAGTAAAAAGACTTATTTATTCATCGTATTTTTAAATTAATAAGATAAAAATAAATATAAAAATTCTGTAAAAAATATATATTTCCCATTCTTACAGAACAATTGATAAAAAATTTCATCGAATGCAATAGAAAATGTTAAAAACATAAGTGCAAAACTTAAAAAAATAAGGACCTTCATTGTAATTAAAATGTTATGCACGTAACACAAAATTTTACTACGAATATAATTACTTCAATGCACTGTGTGATTTTACACCACTAGAAATTAGAAGCCAATAATAGTGAAGAAAATTACAATAATAGAGTCAAATATAACGTGATTTGAAAATACATTAATGACTATAAAAAATGACTTACTATTGAAAAAAGGTCGAAAGGCACCGAAAATTAATTGTGGCCTTATGTCATGGGTGACAATTTTGATTATGAATTTATTTTTGACTAAAACTCAAGCTTTGATCAAATTATTCATCAATTTTTTTTGTAATACTTTTCTTTACTTTGTTTTGATTGGTCCCGAAGTTCAAGAGTATAAAATTTTCGAGACATCGATTGAGTTTGAATAAAATACAATTTTTTATTAAACTTTGTCAATAATTTGTCTTGATGTAATAATTAGGACAATTCCATCTGTACATAAATGGATGATAATGGAGGTTGACAACATCTCACATGCGTGCAGATTCCGTGTGATTAAAAAATTTCAAGAAAAAAAAGTGAGCCCCTTATTGTGAGTGTTCAATTATCCTCCATTTCAGTACATGTAGCATGGTTGACTATTAATTCCTGTTTGGTGAAGATTAAAATCAGGTTTTTAGTAAATTTTAATAAAAATTAATGAAATTAGTGATTACAAAATTATGAATTTCATAAAATATGTCATTTAAATTAATTATTGATTGTGAATTATCAAACGGTGGCTCAAACAAGGTCTATACGTTGTTTTCAATAAATTTATTTTTTATTTTGACCTTTTAAGCACCTAATCTTTTATAGCAACGGCTCCATATATTGAAAAAGTGGTAGAGGGCAAATTAGTAAATTTTGGGATGGATTGATAATCTTTTTGTAGAAAGGTCGTGAAAGGGGGTGGCTTGGGCGGTGGCTATAAAGTCCGCCAGTCGTCATTCATAACAAGACGGAATGACAAGTGGATTTTAAAGAAAATTGGCCCACGTGTGTCAGCCGTATCAGGCTAGCTTTCGGTTGCTTATTATTTTTATTTAATTTACTTCTATGTGTACCTAATAATTTATTTATATGCTTCAACACAAAAAAACATGTAATTAAAAAAAATGGAGACTAGGATTATTAGGAAGTGTTTGGTGCAATGAGTTAGACTGAATAAATTCGAAATTGAGTATAAAATTATGTTGAATTTAGGTCGATACTGAGATTTTATAGACGGTACAAGCAAAGAAACCCATAATCATTTGGTTGACGTACAAGGTTTTAAAATGTGTAATACAGACAATGTGTTTCGATCGAGTATCCAAATATACGCGTAATTATGCATTTTTCAAAATTTTAATATTATTTTAAATATTCTAAACTAATAAATAAAAAAATAATGTATTTTTATATATTGCTCAAATTTATAAATATTACAATTACTCGATAATCAATTCCTACAATTAGACACGAACAACGACTTAAAAAATCCTAAATCTTGTCAAACTCTTTTTGGATTTCAACTCATATTTCTCTTTTTTATCAAAGTCATATTTCATGTCATCCGATACAAAATTATCTTAATTAGACTACCTTTCAATTTCAAAATTTTTATTACCTATTGTAGACGGCAAGATATCATTGTCAAGATCTCCCTCATCATTACAACTATCAACAATTCAAGATTATTCATTACTATAATCCAAGGCAGTACATGTGGTTTTGCGGGGTCTAATGCGAATTTCGGAATTTGGGCTCTTGAATCGTAGCAAGTAAATAATTTTTTTCCATTTATAAAAATTTTATGGAACTAAATTTAATAACTTAAAATCAAAAATAAAATAACAAAATGAAATATTCAAAAAAAAAA
>CAIGRB010086331.1:36050-76934 GCA_903798255.1 Fraxinus quadrangulata | reverse complement strand
AATTAATTTTAATTATAAATTCATAATTTTTTAACCATATATTTTGTTAATCTTTATCAAATTTTACTAAAAATTCAACTTTGGCACCAGCAATGCAAGTTAGTTGAGCCCCTTGCAAGCATCCAGGTCGAAAATACTAAAACACCCCCGAAATCAATCATAACACAGTTTCACAATCCGAAATCCATCTGGTCAAAAGAGTAATTTCGATTGCAAACTCGAGTATAAAATGCCGTTGCAACACCTTAAATCAACTTCACCAGATCAGATCGAAACACAGCAAATTGCCATGCAGTTCTCCCCGGAATCCTATCAACATCGCCGGTAGCCTCTGTTAAATTGATTTTTCTATGGAAAAATCATTTTTCCGCCGGAAAACTCACTGGAGCTGGGAAAAGTAGACCTTCGTATGATGGGATTTTGTATCTGTCCTTTGGAAACTCCGGCGAGGTTGCTCTGGACCACTAGTTTCTTCCGCCACAAGCTCAGGCTGTTCTAATAAACTCAGTATCCGACGTCATATTATAATTCTTCACTGGAAAAAAACATATACACACTCTTCCCGGTGTATATTTATAGAATATATTGGTATTGAATTGCTGGAGATCAGAGGAAAGTAATGGAATTTCGAAGTATTTTCTTTAATCCCTCTTATTCTGGCAGCATGTTTCCCGGAAATGGTGATTCGATTTTTCAAGGTAATTTTTTTTTCTTTTTTTAATATTTCTTTTACTCACAATTTAACTATGCGCTGCCATATCTTAGTATTTGATAATTCAACTAAATTTCGTTTTATATAAACAAAAGAGCTTGAATTTTAGTATAATTTATATAGTGATGTATGTAATGATTCTGTATATATAGCCTAATATAGTTTGCAATGCTATAGGAGCAAAATTGGTGATGAACATGGAGGAAGCTGCAAAGAAGCGACCATTTTTCAGCACGCCGGAAGAACTGTATGATGAAGAGTACTTCGACCAGAAGTTGCCGGAGAAGAAGCGCCGTCTCACTCCTGAGCAGGTCAATTGATTTGCAATCCTTAACTACTTTTCCAGTAAATTTAGATTGATATTCTTGCTTTTGATGCATATCTAGTTATTGCCTTACCCTCTAAAAATCCCTTTTAGATAAAAATATAGAAGGTATATTCACTTTCTATCTATATGGACGATATCAGCATCAAATTCCATCTAATTCTAACTGGGAATTCGTGTCCACGGATTGTCTAGATTATTACAATTTGACGTGAATAAGAAAAAATTCCCCTATTTTCTTGTAGTATGTAGTTACTCTACGCTTTTTGTTATAGGTGAACTTGCTTGAGAAGAGCTTTGAGGCAGAGAAAAAGCTGGAGCCAGAGCGAAAAACTCAGCTGGCCAAAAATCTGGGATTGCAGCCCCAACAGGTGGCAGTGTGGTTCCAGAACCGCCGTGCACGATGGAGGAACAAACAGCTTGAAAGGGATCATGATCATCTCAAATCCTCTTACGAGTCCCTTTTGTCAAATTATGATTCCATTCTCAAGGAGAATGAGCAACTCAAAGCAGAGGTAAAATCACATCTAGCTGACTTCTTTTAGTTTTTGTACAATTTTCCTAGTTTCTGAATCCTCTTCTTTTTCTATTTTTTTCCCTTCTCGTTTGATATTATTCTGAGTCTGAAAAAAAAAATCAAATTTGCGTATGCCTTCTATCAATATTAAACAGAATAATCAACAAACTTATGATTCTATTAACGTGTGCAGTATAATTCTTTGATCTTTCTTCTCTTGGGGCTGGGGGATAAGGTGAGGATTGGAGCCAATAGTTTGAATTATAAGTCACAATTCTTGTGGGTGACAGTCCACTGAAGTGAGCAGAGGTGAGGGTAGTCTTCTAATATAAAAGTTCATGGAGCAATTTATTCATTGAGAATCCCTCAATCACTTTCTTGCGAGTGGAGAAGGTGTAGCATTGGAACTGCGGTTCATGCTCAAATGCGTCTAGAGTTGCAAGATGAGATGGAATAGAGTACCATATCTTTATAAGGAGCATGTACACAAATGAATCCATAAATTGATTAAGAGGACTTTGGTAGATGAATTTTTAGAAGGCTAAGTTCGAATATTTGGATCTGATTCTGACTTCTATTATATTCTGGTTGAACACCTGGCCATTTGTTTAGATGATAAGGACCTTTTTCTACCCCCAAGATTCGTCCATAGTTATAAAACACGTCCTGTCTAGCTCAGAAATCTTGTTCTTACATCAGTCAAACAAGATAGCATCAGTTCTAAACCCCACTGTGATTTAAAAAGAAGAAGAAGATGCGTTTTAGTTTGTGGAAGGGAATATTCTTAGTTTCTCAAGATATATATCCAAATTGCTATAGAATTGATATCGTCGCTAAGCACTTATCCTATCCGCTATTTGCGCACTTTTCCTATCCACTATTTGCTTTCTAAAGACAAGGACATGCATGATAACTCCCTCATTCATTGCACCTAATGAAACCATGGAAGAAATATGATCCAATTTGCAAGGATATTTTACTATAAATGGAAAGTGACGTATGAAATATTTTTGTAATTGCAATGAGTAGTCCTTTGGAGTGAAGGATAAGATTGAGAGGAAATGAGTGATCATACTCTTAAGCTTAAGCATAAACCGTTCCAATAATAAAATGATTGAATCTTGTGGCAAACGACATTAAGGCTAAGAACACTTGAGAAAATAAATGTTTTATGGCATTCCAACAGGTTCTTTCCATGACAGAGAAGTTGGGACCTAAAGAGTTGGCTGGAGAGCCAGTTTATTACCAAATTTCTGACACACTTCCGGTGGTTGCCTCCCCTGCTCCGTCCCTCCAAATCAGTGTTAAGGTGGAAGACCGCCTCAGCACTGGTAGTGATGGCAGCGCTGTGGTGGATGAAGGCTGTCCTCACCTTGTGGACAGTGGCAATTCCTACTTCCCCGAAAATGAATATCCCGGGTATGTGGCAGCCATAGATTGTGTACACTCGGAGGAGGATGATGGCAGCGATGACATTGGGAACTATTTCTCCGCGTCTGTGGGAGCAGAGCAGGAGCAACACGAGTATGTAGAGGCACTGGGGTGGTTCATATGGTCATAAATTAGTGCTACATGATCTCTATCTGGAGAAAGACTCTCGTCTCTAGTATATGTATTATCTATCTATAGTTGCTAGTGATGAGTGAAACTCTTAGCTATTATATGGACAGAAATAAGAAATAAAGTGACAGCAAATGGATGTTATATAAAAAGCCTCTTTGTGTATTGAGATTTTAGTATTTAAAAGAAGGGAAACGATGAAATTTGTTATTATTTATTTGCTTTTACTAAAAACAATTACATTTATTTGCTTTAACTAAACTGATTATTTTTTGTTTATATTTTAATCAAATATTGTAAATTAATTTTTGTTCAATATTAGGTACTCATTAATAATCTAAAAATTGTTATAAATATATTAGTAAAATGTATCGAATTTCATATTTTCTGAACCTGTCATATTTTGGTCAGATCAAATAGGAGTGGAGCGTATCTCGGATCTGGATGGTCCCACATTTTTTAATTACGATTTTTGCCATGGTAACATAATGGTTGACCTAAAGGATGACATTCTTTGATAAAAAGATATAAATGTCCTTCATCTTATTCTTTAGTTAAATCAAGATTTTCAATACCTACTATAGGATAATTTTGATTTATTTCTCCTAATAAATGAAAAAATCTATTATGCTCGTTTTTATCAATATATCTTTTATCAAAATAATTATTTATTGTTCTAATTTNCTTCCTCTCTTTTTCTTTCACAATTAATTTCTAAGTCTTGAATCAAATCTACTAAAATTTCATAAATAGCAGGGGTGTAAATATTAATACGAGTATTTAACATAAATAAGAAAGGTCTTACAATATTGAAGCAGAAGGTAAATGCAGAATAATATCAACGAGATTTCCCTCGAGCTTGCCCCCATATGTTAGTGTACTTAGATATAAGTGATCAGTGTTATTTGAATTTAAGAAAGTGGGTTATGATCCAACACGACTTCCGTATACTTATTGATTTTCTCTCTGACTCTTTTGCATATCTCACAATGGATCACACGGAATCACAGTTTTCCTTTCAACTCCTTGTTAAAACATCGCCTTGAATGTAATAGGGTTCTCATGTCTTTCTCTAATAACACCTCAAACGCCTACACATGGCTAAACGACAACAAGATACTTGCACTAACCCTTAAGATTTTCACAATTGGAGTATAAGTAAGATAAGAGTTTTTGAGAAAATAATAAGGATGAAAAGACAATGTCTTGAAACAACTTAATTTCATAAAAACATCACACTAATATCTCTTACATAAGAGTACACATACATACTTCGGCTACACTCTGGGTACTTTCTTTAACGAAATTAGAAATACATAGAGATTACCTTATTACAAGCTTCAATTCTAAGACAGAAACTGAAATTGCTACAAGATATGAAAAACTGCTAGGTAGAGATAAATTTTTAGATTAAGACTCGATTGCCTTCTTCTAAGAGTTGGTCTTCAATTTATAGACTGAAAGTTTCACAGCTGTCCTTCATTATTGCTGCTTTCACTATGTAAGATAATGGGTATCTTACTGTGGCCTAAAGTTCTTTATCTTAACATGAAAAATAATGGAGGTAAACCCATAGTTTTTCTTTATCATAAATAATTTTGATAGAGTAGTGATAAAGGGGTCTCATTTTACTTTTCCATATGTGACTCAAACCACTCATTCGGAAATTTTGATGGATCCAAGGAAATTTGTGAGATATCATCTTCAGTGCAACGGCATTCGCACTTATGATTCGGATACTGCCAAAACTGTTTACACAACTCATTTTTTGTCTTCAGTTTTCCACTGGCTTGCCCTTTAAAAATATGTGTCAAGATAGTGCCAATCTTCTTGTTTGGTGGGTACCACAACTTTGCTGTAGATCATGTGATCATGTGACTCATACACCCAAATATTTTATTTTTCTTCAATAATTTTTTGAATATGCTCAAACTGCTCCTTATATCCTTTGGCTCTACGAAAGGCCATCAAATTATTGATGTCTTCTGGTGTAGTATCATGGACTTCACTCTTCTCAGGCTAGAACTACTTAGAAGTAGTGACCATCCTTATGACATGGCTTGCTGGAAGCAGCCTATCTTCTTCATTATCCCATTTAGGACTTGCAGAGAAAAATCTGATATATATGTTTTTGTGTTTAAGAACTTGACAAAATCGTTCGATAGCTCGAATTACATCCTTCGGTAGCATAGAAATTTCCTTTAAAGATTCTGAAGGATAGATACATAATATATTTCGCATTTCATATAGAGCACGAACCCAGTCTGCTGGAGCTCCTAGATAAATATTGACTTTGTTATAGTTTCCATATATTAAAGTTTCTACCATCCTCCAATACTGGTAAACCAGCAGCAGGCTATATTGAACAGTACATATGCTAAAATAAAATCGTTTTTATTTTTTATATCCATAACACCAGGGGTGTTACAGGCCTTGATGATATTTGAGCGATCAAGCTCTTGTACAGAGATACTGTCCTTTGTAAATTTCTTCTCCTGTAAGGGAGATAAAGTAGTATTCTCTTTACCTGATAACTTATGAAGCTTGAATGTTTCTTGTTCGATATTGACTTTAAAGCCTTCAGATTTACTGGTACAAGGGCCTTCAGATATTATAGCCTTATTGGCTTTCTCAAATATTGGCTTATCATCAGCCATTTCCATTAATGTTATCTTGGACTCCATAGCAGCAATCTTCACATACATTTCGAACTTCAATGCTTCTAGTTCCTTCTTTATTTGCTCCATTCTTGGTTAAAAAATCTGAAATAAAATTATCTTTTCCTTTAATATGGACAATATCAAACTTAAATGGCGCAAACCACATTTGCATTCTAATAAGTGGTCTTTGAGCTACACTTGTTCCAAGTTTATTTGTTAATAATAATTTTACCTGAGTATTATCTGTTCTAATAAGAAATTTCTTAGGTAACAAATAAGGCTCAAATTTAGCTACTCCTTTCTTTACAGCTCTTTTCGATTAATATCATACCTTGTTTCTGCATCCTTGAAAACAACTGAAGTATAAGCAACGAGTTCTTCTGGGTATTTGCATAAAGGATTACAAAGAAATTCTTTATGATTTTCTTTTCTTTTGAGGATTGCCCCCAGTCTAGTAAAGATGCATCAATTTCTAAAATATATAAATCATCATCGCTTGAAATATTTAATTCTGGTAGATTTTCACATATTTTCTTAATTTTATTTATCATATCTACATCTTCTTGTGTCCATTCCCATACAACTCATTTTCTAAGTTTTTTGGTAAAATGAACTTTATATTTTGAGCAGTTTTTGATAAATTTTTCAGAATAATTTAATAATCGCATAAAGCTTTGCAGCTCCTTGTTATCTTTAATTATTTCTGAAAATTCAATAATCTTCTTTCCAATGTGATGTTGTTGAAATATTTTTTCTTCTGTAAAAAGATATTCTAAAAATTCGATTTTCGTTTTAGCTATTTCTGCTTTTCTTTCTGATAGGGCTAATCCATATTTTCTAGCAACATAATTAAACTTTTTAAGATATTCTATATGTTCTTTTAAATTTTTACTATGAATAAGGATATCATCTACATAAACAATGCAGAAATCTTTTATTGGTCTAATAATCTTATCCATTCTTTGTTGAAATATAGTTGGTGCATTCATTAATCCAAATGGCATAACATTCCATTCGATTTTTCCTAATGGATTAGGGGTAGTAAAACTAGTTAAAAGTTTTGATGCTTCGTCTAATTTTATTTGTCAATATCCTGATTTACAATTAAATTTAGAATATATTTTATTTCCTTGAATTTATTTTATTAACAAATCTTTTATTGGTAATTTATAGCTATTTGGTATAATTTTAGAATTTAGGTCTCTATAATCAATTACCATTCTAGCTTTTCCTCTTTTAATTTCACTATGGTTCCTAACCATAAATCCTGGACTATTATAGGACTAGTTGATTCTCTTATAACTCCTAATTGTAAAAGTTCTTTAATTTGTATTTCAAATTCCTTTTTATCTTCTTCGCTATACGGGAATTGTTTTCCTGATATCTTAGCTTCTGGGTTTTTTAATTCAATAGTTTCCATATGTTTATCTTTATCGCATTTAGCTAAAGGATATTCATGATAATATTCTTTTAATTCTAATTTAATATTTTCTAATTCGTTTTCTAAATTGTCAATTCTTAATACTGGAATTTTTTGTTTTTGGTTAATATCTGTGTAACATCCACCACGATTGTCTGCAGAATTCTGATGTCTTGGTTTATGGTGAATTGGTTGATGTGCAATACCAATGACTTTATATATTTTTGGTGTTTTTATTTTATGATTATAAGGTGTAGTAAATTCAAAACTATCTTTATATTGTGTAAATGAGTTATATGTATAGATAAAATTTTCTCCTAAAAGGACATCACATCCAATTTTATCTGTTGCATATATTTTAGGGATAAAACATTCTCTATTTCCTATAATGATAGGAACATTTTCTACAAAATCTCTATAGATTTCTACTATATCACTAACTGTTTGACCATAAGTTGTTTTCTTATAATCTCTTTTGTAATAGTGTTTTGGGAACACATTTCTTTTACATAGGCAAATACCTGATCCAGTATAAAGTATTGCATGAAATTTATCATACAATAGTCTGGTAAATTGAGAGTTATCTCAATATATGGACTAAGTATACTAGTTTTGATTGATCTAATTCCTTGTATCATATAAATTAGTTCCTTATTTTTATTAACTCTAGGAAGCATTTTTTGTTTGCCTTCTACAATTATTTGTAAGGTGTTTTTCTGGATAACAAATGTTGATACCTTTTCAAGAAAGTTCATTTCAAGTAATATTGAGCTAGTATCTTTTCCTTTTCTATAATCTTTATGGATTTTAAGATTTAGTTTAAATTGTTCTCCTTCTATATCTGTGAAACTTAGTTCAAGATTCACAAATGTTTTAATTTCATATTTAATTCCATGATAATATGTAAGAGTTATTCCTTGTGGTAGATTTTCTTCTGATAAGTGTTCAACTAAAACTGGTCTTATATGACTAGTACTAGCTTCTGTGATAACAAATGCTATAATTTCTTCAAAGTTATTTTGATTATTGATATATTCTGTTAGGATAAGAAAATTATCTTCCTCACATCTTCTTAGATCAATATCAATACTATTTCTAGGTATTGTTGGGTAATTTTTACTTGTAGATGGTCTACTAGAGCTTGAAAGTTCTCTAGTGCTGATACTTCTTTCTATTCTTCTACTAGGCATTCTAACTACAAGTTGTCCAAAACTATTCAATGTGGCTAATCCCTGATTACTAACATTATTATCAATTCTTCTAGATTGCTGATGAAAATCAAGCAATATAACTTGTGGTAAAGAAATGTTATTATTACTTAACATTCTTGGTGGTGTAAATTGTGCTAAGTCTCTAAAGTCTTCATGAATTTGTATGAAGTCCCCTGAGATCTTATTGAATATTTTTGGTGCGTAGTAGTAGAAGCATATAAAGCTTTACAATGTAAAGTCACTACTTTACTTCTTGGTGGCATATTTAATCTATCAATTTTGTGATATAGATTTAATCCTAGACTTAAATTTTCATCTAATAAAGACATGGCAAATCCATGTCTTATGGTAAATATAATTTTCTTATATACAAAATTTTCAGAGACGAGTCCTGATAGGTCGTCCATAGGATCATGAAGTAATCTATTATCCATTAGATATATTTGTATAGGAATATCACTTTTTTTATCATGAAATTTTAATTCACATTTAACACAATATAAAAATAAATTCTTATAAGCAAATTGAAAGTTCAGCCAAAGATATATTGTTCTATTAGAAATTGGATTGTGTGTGACATTTCAATCAAAACGTGGCATAACATACAAAATACCTCTAAAATTAGGGTTTTTTTGAAAAATCATATGAAAAGTTTTTGAAAGTAAACAAAGAACATAACTTTATTTTAGGAACGCAACCTATAAGTTGGAATTGGCAAATTTTTTAAAAAGTGACGGTAGCAATAAAATTCAACTTTTTATAGATCTCAATGTAAACTAGGAGGTTGATGACCTAGATTGAGAGCTTGTTTGGTAGCAATTAAAATCCAATTAAAATTGAAAATATAATCGTTATTGGGTCTCACTCGTCTAATAAAAGTCAACAATAATGACTAGTTTTTCAATTTTAATTCGATTTTAATCTCTCCCAAACAAGCTCTAAATTCTCTGTTCTTGCAAACAGCTAGTTTAAGTTTTTGCAAGAATTAGTGCATTGTTGTCACTGATACAATAAATAGATGGCATATCCTTATCTTTTCACAATCTAAATTAGGCAACAAATTTTTGGAGTTCAAAGTGCATCAACAAATTAAGAGGCAAAAGACATCAATTACCAACATATAGAATACAACCAAGTTATCCAATAAGCCAATTACTAAAATGAAAATATAATAATAATAATAATAATAATAATAATAATTGCATAAACACTATCATTGTTAATCTAAGAACGTCACTTCTAAAAAACAAGTGACGTATCTTGTGAGTTCTATAAAAATCATCTATCATTGAACATTTTCCAATGCCATTTCATGTTGTCCTTGCTTCATCACATCTTCAACATCCTCAACAAGAATGCACTTACACATAGTGTTGACTCTGAAAAATGAGTCAACAGATGTCAGGCCCACTCTCGTCACGTCAAACCATACACGTTTTTACACGAGAAACGATGAGAAAGTCGACAGATTTGGACGCGGGGAGTGCCTCACGACGAGAAACAAAGATGTTTGAGCTTCAACGGGTGAAATAAAGGTGATTACGCTAACAATGATCACCAAACGAGGACAATACTACTAACCAAAAACCTTGCTAGAAAATGTGGAAGGATAGAAAGAACAAAAGTATATTGTAGATCATGAAACTATCGACTTATACAATTTTTCTGTCAAGTGTATAATGTAAATTGGAAATACAATTGTTTGTAAGAAAATTTGGTCACATTTCTTCTTGATTCCATATTTGAGAGTTTAAGACATGAGAAGATAATCCTTTTAAATCCAATTTTTTCAACCCCCTCTAAGTTACAAATAAGATATATGGTATCCGTTGGATCAGAACCACATGACTTTATTTCCTAAGTTGAGGTATCACATCATTGTCTATTCATACAATTAATACATTGATAAGGGGCCAACCGCCCTGCACAATATGCTGACACCCTGACATTCTTTGTTACAAGTGCTACATCACTCATTTCTAAAAGATACTCAAATATCTTGCAAGAGAACATCTGCTTACGAGCTTCAGATGAACTGAGAGCCTCAGAACTCATCCTTTAAGTAGAGAGCTTCAGCTCCTTCCTCTTTTCTTTAAGTAGCGTCTTATCCTAGGTACAGTACTTCGCCGTGTGAGGCAGTACCTCGGTAATCTGCACAACTTCGCTGTATTTTAACCACTTGGGTCTTTGTCGATTTTTTTGTTGACTTCCTATCTACGTGGATTGCTATGTGGCACATTTGACTTTAAGCCTCGGTGGCGAGGCTTAGCAATAGTCCCCTAAGTCTAGACATATTTATTTATATAATGTATGGACTTTGGAAGTAGATAAAATTTCATTAATGGGCGACTTGCCTCAGGCCATAATCTCTGATGTGCTCGACTTGTGCAAACCTCCTAATAGCCTTGTTTTGAATTTATTTACTTAGGGATATTTTACTTTCTGGGACCATTTGGGGAAGGGTCAGCAAAACAGAGAAATTTCAAGGTTATCTTGCCTGAAGTGTTTTTGCAAGGCTGAAGCTTTGTCTGAACTGGATGAAGAGGGTTGTGTCTGACCCTCTTGCTTCAGTATTGATAATTACGAGGAGCTTGACTTTTAACACGTTTGAGGAATACGAATCATCCTTAATTATTGCGCTCTAAATGATTTGTGTCATGGTACGTTTTCAAGAAAAGATAGTTGAAGTGGTTCAACTTCCTATGTACGCAACCGTTGCCATTTTTATTGCACAATGATGGCTGTCTCCTACGTGTTTTGTGAGATTCAGGTGCATGAGGGGGTATGGAGCAAACTCTTTGATCTAAATCGTAAAAGATGAAGCGACAGACATGATTGAGAGGCTCAGATTTAATCTTCAAACGAACAGTCAGATGACTCGGATTGACTTTTAACGACTGAGATTAAGAGGCAATGCCTATGAAAGGCAAACATTTGTGGGAAAACCCATTTTTGCTTCTTACGAATCCAGCGTTAGCATTCTTTTAAATCTCAACTTTTTTCCCCAAGTTCTCCCAAGAGCTTTCTACTTTTCTTCCTGGCTTTTAACTTCTTTTTCCCTTCTTTATCCCGCCTTTCTTGGTGTTTTTGCAACTCTTTCTTTTGGTGTCTCATCATTCATCATCTCCTTCAACTCGTAAGTATTTGCTATTTTATATTTTCTTTTAAAAGATTTTAATAAATGGTATCTTTTACTTCTAGGGGCGATGTGGATTTGAGTGAACTGGCTGGTGAGATGGGGGTACAAATTACCAACAAAGCCGACTTGGTTAGGGCAGTTCAAGTGAGGCATAGTGTTGCTGCAATCGGAGAGGGTATGAGAGATACTGGTATAGCCTGGTGGGTAGCCAAAATCCCTTCTTCTGTAGATCCGTCCCACTTAGTAAATCTTAGGGAAAAATACAGGATCCCCTATGACATAGAACTTCTCTTCCCCACTTATGATGAGCGAGCATGCTATCCTAGGTCAGGTTGTGTTTCCATTAATGAGTTGCTTCTAAAGGTTGGGCTTCGCCTGCTTATTCATCCCTTTTTTCGAGCTAGCCTTAGACTGTACGGGGCTGGTCCCCACCTAGCTCGTCCTTAATGCCTAGCCCCAGTTTGTTGGAATGTACTTCTTTTAGAAGGAGACCTCCATGGGCAAAGACTGCCCCTTCATGTTTTTCAGCTAGTTTTCCAGCCTCGCGTTTTAGGTTGAGAAGATTCTAGGGGATGGTATTACTTGTGTCCATATGGGTCACACTCCCTCTTTATTTTGGGCCACCTTCCTTCATCAAATAATGGAAGGAGACGTGGTTTTGGGTCCAGGAGAGGTGGTAGAAGTGTGGGAGAGATACTGTCCCCCAAGTTAAAGTCCCAACTTCCTACTCCGAAACTAGTGAGTGTTGCTTTCATCTTTTCTTTTCTTCGACTGATTGGTGATACTTAACATTTCTTTGTTGTCTTTCAGGGTCGGTTGAGTGCTTCGACCTCACTGAGAGTGGCTGGGACACTCTTGCTAGTATATACCGCCGATCTTCCTCCTCGCGAGACTTCGACCGATTTATTGTTTCAAGGAGACTTTTTGAAGAATTATGCTTAATGGCCAAGAGGGGTATAACTTTGTTTTTTTATACTTGTCTTTATTTTTACTTCATCGCTTTTCATTTACTTGTGTCTGGAACTATTTATTTTACTTTGTAGAAAACTTTGAAAATGGAGGCATCACATCCCTGACATGGCCACAAAAAATGGAGAATTTACCAATAAAGCCTCTCAAGTTGAGGAGGTTGCCAGCAAAGACAAGGCTGAGGCGGAGGCGTTGAAGAAGGAAAAGGCAGAGGAGTCTGTGAAGCTCGCTTCTGCCTTAGCAAAATTAAGAATTTGAAGAAGGAGGTTTACCTATCCCAAAGCGAGGTGGCCTCCTTAACGAAGCGAGTGGAGACCTTTGACGCCCATCGGAGGCTAGCAGTTGAGGCTTTGGAGAAAGCCAATAAAGAGAACTCTGAAGGGACAAGTGGGGGAGTTGAACTCCAAGGTAGCCAGTTTGACTGAAGAGATGGAAACTGCTAGGCATGAAGCTCAGTCTACTGGTAGTGATGCTGAGAAATGGTTCCTCGCCAATTTCCATTTGACGGAGACATACCAAGCTTGGCTAAGTATTAGCGGAGGTATGCCTACCGTGATATGATGAAGTGGTTGAAGGTCAACATTCAAGGCATCGACACTTCTGAGTTGAGGGTAGATTTTCTCGAGGAGGAGCCTGAACCCCAGACTCCAGCAGAGGGAAGCCAAGTGATTAAACTTGAGGAGGATGCAGCTGAACAAGCAGTTGAAGGAATGGCTCCCAATATAATAGTTCCCTTTGTGGATCCTCTTCCCCCACCTGTTTAGAGTTTAGGTCTTCTTTTTATGTATTTATTTTTGTAAGTGGCTATGGCCCACCAAATGTAAATACTTTTATTTAATGAAAGTTATCTTATTAACTCTCTTGTGTTTATTACTTCTGCTTTTATGTACTGATGTGTTGGCCATTATGATTCGAACCTTTTATACTTTGTTGATGATGTTTAAACTTAAAGCAGCAAGCAACATTAAACTAAAGACAACATCAGACTTATGATAACATCGAACTTATGCTTAATAGAATCAAACTGAAGTTCTTTAATCACTTCAGACTTATAGTAACAGATTCATGCACCATGGACTTCATCAAACAAAACCAAATTTGCAATTTTGTCTAAGTGTTATGAGATCATGCACCTTAACAGTTTTCAAAACTCGAATACATCAAACTTCATTGAATGAAATCAAACTTACAACTTAGCATAAGTGTTAGGAGGTCGTGTACCTCATCAAATTTCAAAACTTAAGCACATCAAACTTCAAAGGATAAAATCAAACTTATAACTTAACATAAGTGTTAGGGGGTCATTTACCTCATCAAATTTCAAAACTTAAGCACATCAAACTTCAAAGGATGAAATCAAACTTATAACTTAGCATAAATGTTAGGAGGTCGTATACCTCATCAAATTTCAAAACTTAAACACATCAAACTTCAAAGGACATCTTGTGTTTAAAACTTTGTTTTTCATTTTGTACAAGTACATATAGTTTGCTTTTCTTTCCTTTCCCAAGCATGGGGTTGAGTGATTCGTCCATGCTGAGACTCCTTTTGTAATTTTTATTACCAAAGGTGTGTTACGCTTCGTGAATGTAGACGTGGTCCCTTTGGGGTCTAGTTCTTCGTAGAGGTGCTTATACTTCTCTACATAATGACAGTTCTCCTATGTAGAGGCTTTTCCTAGAGCTTTTGCCTATTGGGAGGTATTCTTCATATATGAACATATTTAATAAAAGCTGCTTTTATTGAATCATAAAACTGTACATACAAGATATTTACATCATTACTGATAATACTTTCGTAGATGTTCTACATTCTAAGGGCGAGGCTGTGTCTTTCCATCCATTCTTTCAATTTTGTAGGTTCCTGGCCGAACCTCTTTCTTGATACGATAGGGGCTTTCCCAATTGGGTCCAAAGGTTCCAGACCCATGTTCTTTAGAAGATAGGAATACCCTATGAAGAACCATTTCATTCAAATGAAAAGATCTATTTTTTACTTTTGCATTGTAATATCTTCTCATTTTCCGTTGATAGATGGCCAACTTTGCTTGAGAGTCATTCCCTCTTTCTTCAAAAAGGTCAAATTCAAACCTTCGCATCTCATCATTAGATATTTCATCGAAATCGATTCGATGAGGAGATGGTAAAACCACTTTACTGTGCTCATAGCCTCTACTCCATAAGCCATAGAAAATGGAGTCTCTCTGGTTGCAGTTTTACTTGTAGTCCTGATGGGCCAAATGACTTGAGGTAATTTGTCACCCATGCCCCTTTAGAGGCTTCTAACTTCATTTTCAATGTGTACTTGATTGTTTTGTTGACAGTTTCAACCTATCCATTTGCTTGGGGATGATGTGGGGAGGAAAAATGATTCTTAATACCTAGCTTATCACATAAATTTCTGACTTCTTGTTGTAAAATTGTCAACCATTGTCTGAGACAATTGAATGAGGGATTCCAAATTTACAAATAATGTTTTTCCATAAGAATTTGGAGGTATTGGCCTCAATAATTTTGGCAAGTGGTTCGGCCTCTACCCACTTGGTGAAATAATCAATGGCGACAATTGTAAAGCTCGAATTTCCTCTCCCTCTGGGAAAAGGTCCTATAAGGTCAACCTTCCATTTAGCAAACGGTTGAGGCTGGAGACGACACTTAGTTCTTGGGAGGGTTATCTTTGAATAGTCACGAAATGTTGGCATTTACCACATATTCGGACAAATTGTTGTGCATCATTTTTCAAGGTGGGCCAATAGTATCCTTACCTTCGTATTTTCTATGCTAAAGACCATCCTCCGGTGTGATTCCCACATACTTCTTCGTAAATTTTCCGGAGCATATAATTAGTTTGCTCTCACCTAATGCATGAGAGTAAGGGTAATGAGAATCCACGTTTGTATAGCACATCATCTTAGAAGACAAGGTGTATGGCTCGTCTTTTGAGCTTCTGGGCCTCCACTTTTTCAGAGGATAATACTTGGTCCTTAAGGAAGGATATAATTGATTTCATTCTCGTCTTTGACTTTGACTTTTCTAATCTTTTCTCAACCTCCTCTCTGCTTTCAATAATGTGCTCTTGAATTTCCTTATCGGCTATTTTAGTGTTGTTAATTAATGTGAAATTGTGGCTAGCACAAAAAAAAAAAAAAGCTTTTTGTGATTGAATTGGAATTAATATGGAGTTGTGAAAAAAGGAAGAATAGGCTTTGTTAAGAGTATTAATAATGATTATGGGAGATTTAATTTATTTTTGTGTATTAACCTAAGTCCATGTTTGGTGGGAATTAAAATTAGAGTTTTAATATGTATTGATAAAAGTTTATGAAATGTATAGTTAAAAAATTATGGATCCCACAAAATATGTAATTAAAATTAATTGTTGAATTTGATTTAAATTAAAATCTAAAATTTAATTCCTACCCAGTATAAGCTAATTTATTTCATTTTTATAATACTAGGCCTAATTAACTATATAATTAATGCTTTCCGGCTAAAAAATGGGTGAGCATAAGAAAAGAAAAAATAAATAAATAAAATCAAGACTTGAGTGTGTTTAGTAAAATGAATAAAATAATAATAGACAGTAATAAGTTAAAATTGGAACAATAATGACATGTACTGAGCATTTGTCTTTTTGATGAAAATGAGTTGATTAGCTAATTGAGAGATCCGCCGATCTCAACTCCAATTAAGTTAAAGTCCATACTCGATCAACTTGGACTATGTTCATTTGTTTCAAATCTTTGTCCATCTCTATCAAGTTTAAATTTTCTCAATATAATCAAGTAGAAAATTCTTCCAAGAACTGTTGGAAAACAATTCATTTAATTAGTTGCTTTGATCAATTTTTGACTAATTATTTGAGTGGGCCCCGTTAATTGGATAAAAGATTTCTTTGACCGAGTGTGTTCTACTTCATTAGTAGATTAATGTAATATATTTATTTTCTCAAAATCAATTTAGGGTGAATGAGAAATTAAGGTTAAAAGATGACCACTTGAAGTTGAAATAAATTGGGAATAAAAATTGGTAGGAAATTGGAAAATGGTAATCCCACATAGAAAAATAGAAGATAGAAACCACTTTATTGCTCAAGTTTGGGACTTGGGTTTGGGCTCCAAATGGTACCAATAGTCTTAGAAGTTGAGAGAACCTACATGCTAATAGGCTGAGTCAAAGCTCACATGCCCGCCGTCCAATCGGCCGGCTCGGCACGGGCACGGGTTATAGGTGTATATTTTTTGATAAAATAATATTTGAATTATATTATTTTATTATTTAAAATAATAATAATAATAATATATTTATTTTCCCTAAATTTTCTGTATGCAACACGTGGCTTCTTCTAGAATTTGGAGGTGGACAGTTGAACTGCATGTCCAAACGGATTGTATTTGTTTAGGACACAACTTTTCAGCTATTGTGTCTTTTGGACACAACTTTTCAACCTCTATATAAAGGTCCTCATACCCCGGATTTTATTCATTCCAAAATCAATTATGATTTTTCTCTCTTGCAAATTATATTCTTTCATCCCTACATTATTCCATATTTTGCATTTCGGTCTCGAAAGTTATTTTCATGCGTTTTAGTCCTCCAATTTTAGAGAGATAAAAAATGTGAGTAGATTTGTCGATCTTGTAATTTGAAATGCTACTATTACAAGTCGAGGTCGTTGTAGTTTGGGAGTCGATGGCCGGAATACCATCGCACCAGTGCAAGGCATTATCATCTTTAAGAAAAAGAGTCGAACTCTTGCCTCAACCATTATCATTTTATTTCATTCATTTTTGCAAGTTATTATTTTAACCAAATTATTATTATTTTATCTCACAACTCTAAATTTGAAATTTTTTTTGAATGAAGATATTCCACCTATTGAGGAGGAAGAAACAAATTCTAAAAAACGAGTAGCATTCGATGCATGGAGTCGTAGTGACTTTTTGTATAGGAACAATGTCCTCAATTGCCTTGACAACCCACTATACAGTGTATACAGTTCGGTCAAGATAGTTAAATTACTGTGTGAGTCATTGGAAAAGAAGTACAATATGGAAAATGTCGGATTGAAGAAATTCGTTGTAGGCAAATTTTTGGACTTTAAAATGGTAGATTCTAAAACAGTATGAATCAAGTCCAAGAGCTTTAAATCATCTTACATGATATACATGCAGAAGGTATGAAACTCTACGAGTCATTTCAGGTCGTTGCGATTATCGAAAAATTACCACTAATGTGGAAAGATTTCAAGAACTACCTGAAACATAAAAGTAAGGAAATGGGACTTGAAAATCTGACTGTAAGACTAAGAATTGAGGAAGATAATCGAAATTTTGAAAAAAAATTGGAAAGTTGCAAATGAAGGCTAAAGTTAATTTGGTGGAGACAAATACTAGCAGAAAAAAGAAAGCACTCGGGTAACGGCAAGCAAAAGAGTAAGGCCAACAAATTCAAAAGAGATTGTTGTAACTATGTTAAGCCTGATCACATTGCAAAGGACTGCCGATAGAAAAAACAAAATAAAAAAGACCAAGTACACTTGATCGAGTAAGACAAATTGTCTAATTGTGTATCTGAACTAATGCTCTCAGCTATTGTATTTGAAGCAAACATGGTGGACAATCCGAGAGAATAGTTCGTAGATACTAGCGCTACTCGTCATGTTTGCAATGATAAGAAGATTTTTTTTATCTTAAACTCCTATCAATGGACGACAACTATTCATGAAAAACTCAACAACATCAAAAGTTGTTGGTCTTGGTAAAGTCGAGCAAAATATGACATTGGGGGAAAGAAATTACACTCAGTGATGTGCTGCATATTCCCGATATTCGTAAAAACTTGGTATCTGGAGCTTTGTTAAGCAAAAATGGGTTTAGGCTATTATTTGAGTCTGACAAGTTTGTATTCACCAAAAATAGCATGTTTGTTGGCAAATAGTATTTAGCCAATGGGCTATTCAAAATGAATGTAATGCCTAGACTTCGTAATTTTGATATTAATAAAAATAAATCTTCCACTTACTTGATTAAGTCTTCTAACTTATGGCATGATATGTTAGGACATGTTAATGTTAATACTTTACGTAAATTAGTAAGTTTAGATTTATTACCTTCTATTTTATTTGATCAAAGTTATCTATGCGAAACATGTGTAGAGACTAAATTAGCCAAAACACCATTCCATTCAATTGAAAGGAACTCGAATCCTCTAGAACTAACTCACAGTGATATTTGTGATTTAAAGTTTGTGCAAATTAGAGGTAAAAATTATTTTATTACTTTTATAAATAATCGTACAAGGTACTGTTATGTCTATTTGCTATGGAGGAAAGATGAGACTTTAGAAGCATTTAAACAGTACAAGAATGAGGTTGAGTATTCACTAAGCAAACGAATAAAAGTTGTTCGTAGTGACAGATGTGAGGAATATGGAGCACCATTTGAAAAATTGTTCATATTCTAAGATTATTCATCAAATTATAGCTCATTATTCACTTCAGTCGAACGGTATTGCAGAACGCAAAAATTGTACTTTGAAGGAAATAATAAACGTTATGTTGATTAGTTTTGGTTTACCTTAAAATTTGTGGGAGGAAATCAATGCTCTCAGCTAACCACATTCTAAATAAATTACCACACAAAAGTAAGGACAAAACTCTTTATGAATTATGGAAAGGTCATAAATATTCGTACAAATATTTAAAAGTGTGAGGGTGTTTGACTAAGGTAGAGATACCAAAGCATAAATAAGTTAAAATATGGCCTAAAACCATCGATTACATATTAATTGGATCTGCTAATAACAGTTGTGCTTATCAGTTCTTCATACATAAGCCTGACATTCCGGATGTACATGAAAAATACTATCATTGAATCTAGAAACACTGTATTTTTTTAGGACAATTTTCCTTATAAGGATAGGAAAGAGATAAATTCTCAAAAATGAACTTATAATACTGCAATTGGTAATCATCAAAGTGATGAATAACCAAGACTTAACAAAAGTACAAAAACATCTACATCTTTTGGTCTAGATTTTTTAACTTATTTGTTAGAAAATGAATCTAGGACATTCAATGAAGCAATGTATAGTGCAGAAGCTCCCTTTTGAAAAGAGGCTATCAATAGTGAAATTGATTCTATTATGCAGAATCATACCTAAGAATTGGCGTATCTTCCACCTTGTAACAAACCGTTAGGTTGTAAATGAATTTTCAAAAGAAAATTAAAGATTGATGGATCAATTGATAAATATAATGCCACATTGGTAGTTAAATGATTCAAACAAAAAGAAGGCCTTGATTTTTTTCGATACATACTCACATGTGATAAGGATAACATCTATTAGAGTATTACTTACAATCACAACATTGTATAATTTGGAAATTCATCATATGGACATCAAAACAGGCTTCTTAAATGGTGAGCTAGAAGAAGAGATTTACATGGAACAACCCGAACGGTTCATTGCTTCTGGACAAGAGAAAAAGGTTTGTAGGCTCGTCAAGTCATTATATGGACTAAAGCAAGCTCCAAAATAATGGCATGCAAAATTTGACAAAACTATGTTGTCAAATGATTTTAAGATTAGTGAATGTGATAAATGTATTTATATTAAAACCACACACAATGCATATGTAATCATATGTTTATATGTTGATGACATGCTAATTATGGGTAGTAATTGTGATATCATAACAACTATCAAGAAAATATTGACAAAATATTTTGACATGAAAGATATGGGCATTGCAGATGTAATATTAGGAATTAAAACTCTTAAAATATTTGAGGGATTTGTTCTATCTCAATCTCACTATATTGAGATTGTACTTAAGAAGTTTCATATATATGATAAAAGTTCAGTTAAAACACCGGTAGACTTAAGTCTACATTTGGCCAAACATAAAGATGAATCTGTATCTCAATTAGAGTATTCTCGGATAATAGGTAATCTAATGTATATTACAAGTTGCACTCGTCCGAATATTGCATATGCAGTTAACAAATTTAGTAAATTTTCAAGTAACCCAAATAATGATCATTGAAAGGCACTGGTAAGGATTCTTAGATATCTATGATACACCTCAAATATTAGATAGCATTATACTAGATATACAGTTGTATTAGAGGGATACAATAATGTTAATTGGATATCAGATACAAAAGACTCAAAATTCACTAGTGGGTATGTTTTTACCATTTGTGGTGCGGCCGTATCTTGGAAATCCTCTAAACAAACATGTATTGTTCGATCCACTATGTAATTTGGGTTCTTAGCTTTAGATAAAGCTGGAGAGGAAATAGAATAAGCTTCGTAATTTTTTAGAGGATATTCAATGTTAGCCTAAACCTGTGCCTCCAATTAGTATGCATTGTGATAGTCAGTCGACTATCGGTAAAGTACAAGTAGTATGTATAATTATAAGTCTCGACATATTTGTCGAAGACATAATATAATTAAGCAATTGATCTCAAATGGTGTTATTTCCAAATATTATGTAAAGTTTAGAGAAAATCTCGTGGATTCACTTACCAAAAGCTTACCAAGAGATCAAGTATACTGCATATCAAGGAGAATGGGTTTAAAGCCTGCTACATAAGAATTTTCGTAATGGTAATCCAACATTGCTGACTGGAGATCCCAAAATCTTGGTTCAATGGGACAACTAAGTTATAAAAATTCAAAAAAGCACTTCGAAGTTAATTCATACACATTCCTACGATAAGAAAGTGTTATCTGCAGAAAGTTTTATATTAAGTTATACTTTTAATGATTCTCATATCTTGGACTATCTAAATGGGGTAGACATGTACTTTTAATAGAAGATCACCTATACAAATGTGAAGTGTGGCCGCTTCTATGAGAATGTTTCAAATGATTGAATTCTCTAAAATACTTATGAAATCCAAAAGTTGTTTAAGGTCAAAATAAACACAATAGTGAGAACTCGAAAATGTTAGGAAGGTTATTGTGTTAATACTATTGTTTTGGTTTACACGAACGGCTGATAGTTCAAGACACCGATTTCACTGATTAGTCAAGTAAATTCGATACTATTTTATGAAAGGTTCAAACCCATAAGGTACCTATCCGGATGCGATAACATTCTGTCTGATCTCTCTATAAGGTCTACATAGTATATTATATTAATTTACATTCATGTAGGGGATTGTTGGAAAAAAATGGTTTAATTAGTTAGTTTGACCAACTTTTGACCAATTATTTTAGTGGGTCCCGTTAGTTTGATAAAAGATTTATTTGGTCGAGTGTATTCTACCCCCATGAATATATTAATGTAATGTATTTCCTTTCTTAGAATCAATTTAGGATGAATGAAAAATTAAGATCAAAAGATGACCACTTGAAGTTGAAATAAATTGAGAATAAAAATTTGTGGAAAATTGGAAAATGACAATCCAACATAGGAAAACTAGAAGAATAGAAACCACTTTATATTGCTTAAATTTGGGACTTGGGGTTGGACCCTAAAGGGTACTAATAGTTTTTGAAAGAGAGAGAACCTACATGAAAGTAGGTTGAGTCAAAGACCACACGTGCACGCCGCCATCGCTGTCTGATCGGCTCAGCACGACACGAGCACGGATCGTGGGTCGTGGTCTTGAGTTTGGGCCAAATTGTAATATTTAAATTATATTATTTAAAATAATAATATATTTATTTATATTACACGTAGCTTCTTCTAAAATATGGGGGGTTGATAGTTGAACTGCCTGTCCAAACTGGTTGTGTCTTATTAAGACACAACTTTTCGACTGTTGTGTCTTTTGGACACAATTTTCAACTTCTATATGAAGGTCCCCATGTCACGAATTTTATTCATTTCAAAATCAGTTCTGATTTTTCTCTTTTGCAAATTATATTCTTTCATTCTGCATTATTTCATATTTTGCATTTCGGTCTTGAACGTTATTGTCATGCATTTTAGTCCTCCAGTTTTAGAGAGATAAAAAACGTGAGCAAGTCTTATAATTTGAAGTGCCATTATTATAAGTCGAGGTCATTGTATCTTGTGAGAAGAGTGCTGAAATACCGTCAACACCAATGCGGAGCATTATCGTCTTAAAGAGAAATAATCGAATTCTTGCCTCAACTATTATCATTTTATTTCGTTCATTTTTACAAGTCGTTATTCTGCCCAAATTATTGCACGATAATATCATTATTTGTCACCAAGAACAGGCCAACCCAAACTTGCCTGTACAGCCAGAAAGTGTATAGTTTCATACTGGAAAAATGAAAAGAATGGAAGAGTCAAATACTCGTGGCCATCAACTACTCGACATGCAAAATCAACTCAATCAAGCTTACTTTTCCAGCATTATTATCCACATATATATAACAATATTACAATGGTGCAATTAGTTTTCAAAATCATGCAATACTGTTGCCAACATTACTGACGTAATTGGAAAATAATTACAGGAAAAAGTGAGTGATCTCTACTTTAAACCACCCACTCCACAAAATGACTAAATCAAACCCCACTAATTAGGATTAAATATTTGCTTGAGTGAGAATAAATGGTGTTTGGTTTAGCTTTTTCTGCTTATAATTAGATGAATTTCTATATAAAAACCTAGCAAAAGACTCCTTTTTATCTCAAACAACTCCACAACATTTCTAATTTTATAATCTCTCTTCTATTGTCCAACTCTGATTCCACCTGCATAGTATACAATGACAACTTCGATGCATACCCGAGTGCCCGATAGTGGGAATACTGCCTCTTAAACATTCGATATCACCTTTGTCAGACCGTAGTCTAGGTAGAGGTCTCGACTTTCTTTTTCCAATTCTTGTTTGGACAGTTTCATATTTTCCATAAGTGGTGTTTTGATTTAAGATTTCAATTCTACAGTGTTTCAGCTGCAGTGGCAGCAATGAAGTTTGGGGTAATAAGAAGATGAAGAACCGTGATTTAGGTATTGCAACACAGGCAATAGTAATGGGAATAGTCATATCTGTACTGTTATTATTTGCAGGAATTGGAGTTCTAGTCCTCATTCATGTTTGTATTGTAGGAAGGTCTTTTAGGAGAGGATTTAGTGAGAGAAACACTGATGTTGTGGAGAGAGGGAGCTTTGGAAGCACAAGCATGTCACAAGATGATATCGAAAAGCTCCCGTGTTTCGACTTCAAGAAGAAGGAGAGAGGGAGCAGCCCGGCTGCGATTTGCACGGTTTGTTTAGAGAATTTTAAGATTGGAGAAAAGTGTAGACTATTACCTTTGTGTAATCACAGTTTTCACGCAGACTGTGTGGATTTATGGCTTCTGAGAACACCTATTTGTCCAATATGTAGAACTTGTGCTGATTTTGTGAAAAGTGAATCAATATTAGGTGAAGAGAGTAATCACTTCAGTGAAACTGAAAGTGGTATTGAAGTTGGAATGAATCAAAGAATGGAAATGATCCATCTTGGTGAAGATGATGCTCAAGAGAGGCAAGCAACAGAAACTGGCAATTCAAGTGAAACAACAATTGACTCGAGAGAGAGCCAAGAATCAGAAACTACGGCGAGCAATTCAAATGAGACAGTAATCAACTTGAGCGAGCACCAAGAAACAGAAACTGATGACAATTCAAGTGAGATAGTAATCATCTCGAGAGATAGGTAAGAAATAGAAACTCGAACAGAAGGCGCTGTCTAATACTGAGTATCAAACATACCATCATTATACGTCACCCATTGACGCGATTTATCTCAAACTCCAAATTTACCCAAGTTATAGTTCAATTCAGTTGTAAAATCTACTGTTATTCCTATAAATGAAAAGGTTTGCAGGTGGTAATTAGTTTTGAATATATTAGGTCTATTCATCAGCCTTATTTATCTTTCCATATTTTCTGTATTGAGTTGATTAGGCTAACGGAACTCGCCAGTTTTATTCTTGTTACTGCGTGATTAGTGCCTTTCCAGTTCTAACGACAACTTCATTTATCTGTATATCGATTGTTCAATTTCTCGTTTGAGAGCTTCACAAAAAATGAAGCTCTGCATGCTCACATATAATTAGCTAGGCCTAGGCATAATCCAAGAGTTAGATTGTTGAGTACTGAACAAATGGTACACGGAAAATTTTAAATTAAGTGGTACCAAACAAATGGCGTGATATCAAGTCTTATTGCTACTTATGTATGAAAGAGGGTTCACGTGTCAAGCCATTAATTAAAAACTTTGTGCACATAACGTTGGAAATGGGTGATATGTTAAAGTTGGTTCAGCCAACTTTTGACCAATTATTCGAGCCAATGAGAAATTTTGGCCCAAAGAAGTTGCTTGAAATTGTAATAAGTTGGAATTACAATTGGTGAGAAAATGAAAGTATCCATCCCACAATAAAAAACAAGCTAAAATGTCATTTTTTATAGCTCAAGCTTGATACTTAGGTTTGGATCCCAAGAAGTACCAATTGTTATTGGAAGGGGGAGACCTTACATATTAGTGATTTGGGCTAAAGCCTACATGCGTGCGCCACCAACTATGCTCAGTCACGTGCCATGAGCTTTGATTTGGGTTAGGATTAGGCCTAAAATGGTAAATATATTTTGGTAAAATACTATATTTAATTATAATATTTTTATTACATTGAATAAAATAGTTTATTTGTATTATTTATAACCTCCCGAAATTATTTATGCATGACACGTGTTTCCACTTCTAACAAATGACGCTTACAAGTCAGTCTTTTTGAATAGTTATTGACCAGATAGGTTGTGTCTATTCAAGACACAACTTTCCAACAATTGTGTCTGTTGACGACGAAAATGGTCAGAACAAAATTCGAGCCAACTTTAAAGCAAATGTTTTTATTGATGATGACCTTTAAATATAAGCGTTCATTCTCTCTCCTTAGTCGAGGTGTAGAAATAGTAAGGTTTGTATTGAAGTAGTGAAGTCGTTCAGCCTTAGCCCCCTTCTGGAAGAGACCATCTTTCTCTATTTATAGGAAAGAATGGCTTCTCATTGTTTAGACTCATGTCTTGTCAATCAAATCTGCTACAGTGTCGACCTTAGAAAGTATGCCAAGGATCTTTACCCTTGATTGGTTGATGAGATCAGCTCCTATCAGATCATCATGATGCCATTTCCTGTTATGTTGCTAGGAAATGATGAGCTGATTATGGATAAGAAGTTATGGCAGATGATTGGCGGGATAGGGAGGCGCGAATGTCACGGGATAGGGAGGCGCGAATGTCATTCCCTCCAACTGTTACTAATTGAATGGAAGATTGGGTGATTTGAAAGTATAGAAGGAATATGTAATCATTATGTCTCTTGAAATTATGGTGATCATAGGTATGAGCTGGCCTTGGTGATCCGATCTGAATTTTACATGAGCTATGTACCTATAATAAGCACGTTTTGAATTAGGTTGGACTTCGAGGGCCAATATTTACCCCTAGGTCTATGCTCACGTAGGTGATGGACTGACTTTGAACACAGTTGGCTTGTTTTCCTATATTTTTCATTATTACAGCATTAACTTGTTCGACAAGTGTCACGGTTTGATTTGGTGAGCTATCTAGCATTTTCATTAGCTTTCCTTGGAAGCTTGGTGTCAAAACTACGAAGTTTTGATTCGTCAAATCTGGGCCCTTCATTTTCCCTCATTTTCTTCATCTAACGGTTCTGATTTTTCCTTTCGGTCTCCTCATTTTTTAAATCCTCCTTCCTCTTTTCATTTTCACACTTTTGCTTTCTAGTCTTTTCTCTCTTAAGGAAGCAAAAAATTTTCCCTTGCATTTTTATTTCCTTTTTGAGTGAGGTCGTTAGTTCTCAAGTATTCCCTTTATCAAAAAGCACATTTCATTTTCCTCCATTTTCACCTCGGTCATTACATGAGTTCAGAAAAGTCTAGGGTACATTCCCAGGGTAACTAGCGAGTAGAGTCTGTACTTTCTACTTCCACATCTTCTGCTAGTTTGGACTATCAGAGATCTTAACTTCGATCCCAATCTTTGTAGTTAACCTGAGAGATTTAGGTCGTCCTAAAAACATGGAACAAAATCCTGAGAGTGTTGACGGTTGGGAGGAAGAAGTCGGATTTCATGATGGTACTAAAGGAAATGGTTTCGAGGAGTGGGGTGATTCTTATAGGTCAATGGTGACGGGAGATCTGCTTGTGAGCTTGAGGGCTAGATATAGCATTCCTAGCTCGATGAAAATGGTAATCCCCAGTCCATCTGATTGAGCTAGTGTCCCCCAATAGGATACATGGCTTTTGACCTCTGCCAGTCTAAATGCTGGTCTCAGACTCAGTTCTGTAAAATTATTCATATATTCCTTTCTTTCTGGGGAATAGCTCCTACTCAACTATGCCCAATGGGTGACGAACTTTGGTTACCACTTTGATTATGTGGGATAAGTTAGGGAACCCCGAGCTGAGCGTGAAATAATTTAACTCTCTTTTTACTTTCAAAGAGGATGGGAAGAACATTAGCTGGTGGTATGCTAGTGTTAGACCTAGGATTGGTGGTCCACTAGCGTTAGATACTCCCTCCTCAATGAAAAAATGGAAGGAAGATTTTTTTTTGTGTTGGAGAATGGTAGTTTTACCCTTTCGAAGTAAATAGGGAGGACGTAGTTCCTACTCATTATCATCCATTATGTAAGTGAGTATATTCTTTGTATTTTGCCTGACTTACTCGTAAGCGTATCCTTGACTATTTTACTTTGCTTATAGACTACAAGAAGCCGACCTTGAAGAAGGCGGTCCAGGAATGAGCTGAAAAGATACAAGCTTTCCCAAAGAAGCAAAAGTCCTACAAATTTGTTATCTCCGATTCAAACCTCTTTCGGACGGGGTTATTCTAATCTCTACCTCTGACGTCAACAACAGTTGGAGCTTCCACATCTATTCCAACTATTTTCAGTAAGGACCAAATTATCCACTAAGTGTTTTAGTTGGCATCTAGTTCGAATACTAATTTTTTTTTAGATCGGGATAAAGACATGATGGGGCATAAAGTAGGGAAAGCGGCGACTACTGTTAATAAAGGTAAAAAGAGAGAGGCTCCTGCTGAGCTTGTGAGCCCACCTAATGAGGTTGGGGTTGAGTATGAGGCTCAACCCTTAAAGCGCGACCGTACTGAGGAGACCATTAGCATGGTCAACTCACATTACCTTATCTCCGGGGAAGTCCTCCCTAGTGATACCTCTACAGAGGTCAATCCCTGCAACTTCATCCTTTCCAGCCACTGTCGAGGCTGGCTTCTCGAGGTCATAAAGGCGATGCCCAAATATACAAAGGCCTAACATTGATAGCTTAGTGAGCCATCGATCTAGGATATTCCTAGACTTCCTCGGGGCTCCATCTCCATCAAGGGAGTCTACGACTACACTTCATTCTCCCCTCTGAGACTCTGCTAATATCTTTATTAAAAGTAGTAATTCCTTGTTGAGATGCCAATAGGTGAGGCCGTAATCTCTATTCAGCTCCATGGTCACAAATCCATTTTGTATATGATGTTTGTAGCAGATAAGGTACGTCATTTGAGCTCGTGTACTTATAAACTTTTTGCTTATTTTGTTTTATAACTCGGATTGCTTTTTTTATTTAGGTAAGGGTCGAACTGAACAAAATGCTAGAGGTCAAGAGTGAAACTTTAGGCCTTTTTGAAAACATGGAGGCTAAGAGGGCGAGATCTACTAAAAAGATAGGGAATATGAAGATCGCTTTAATAGGATGTGGGTAGAGCTAGAGATGAAGTCACCCTCGGAGTTGAGACTCATGGATAACAATAAGGCCCTACAAATTTGGGGAGAAAACACCTATCGAGGGCCTCTGCTGAGAAAAAGAGAGCTGAAGAGGAGAGAGCCAAAGTTGATGAGGAGCAAGCTCGAGCTGACAAGGTAGTGAAGAGGGTCGAAGAAGCCAACAAGAAGGCAGAAGAGGCTAAGGTTAAAGTAGCTAAGGCAGTGGATATTTGAAGGGCCTCTCTGGAGTTCGATGCTCTAGTTCAGTATGCCTATGTGGCAGTCTTGGAAGAGCTTGTGAAGCATATTGGTAGAGAGGTGCTAGATTTTGATACTGTCTTCTGGTGGAGGCTTTAAAAGGGTAGAAGAAAAGGCTGCAGAAGCTGTCGGAGGCAGCGGGGTTCGTATCTCCCCTACTGGTGAAGACATTGAGGGCAATGTCCCATCTCAGCAAGATCCTCCGGCACCTTAGCTTTTCTTGTTAAATGCTTTTGCTAAACATTGTACCTTCTTTTGAATTACTTGTAATCACATTTTGTTACTAAATGAATATGTTATTTGAACGTTACTTCAATTTTCATTTGGTACAAATTGTTGTGGTTTCCTTAATAGAAAATCGTTTAAGTATTGCAGTACATGCAACCTTAGCTCAACTTGCTAATGAGTAAGATTTCTGTAATTTCTTTGAGAGGAAATTTATCTAAGTGTTGCAAAACATGCAACATTAGCTCGACTTGCTAATGAGTAAGATTTTTGTAAATTGACTCTGAGAGGAAATTTATCAAAGTATTGCAGCACATGCAACCTTAGCTCGATTTGTTGATGAGCAAGATTTTGTAATACTTGAAAGTGTAATATCAGATACGTTTTTTTTATTATGGGAAGGTGTTACAAAGCATACTCTCTTTTTACTGTTAATATTTCTTAAGATGTTCGGCATCTCAAGGGTGTGACAGAGGTCTGCCCTCCATGTCTTCAAGCTCATATTTCCCCTTGAGTAGCACTCTAGTTACTCTGTATGGTCCTTCCTAGTTAGGCCCTAGAGATCCAAAATTGGTTTCTCTCGTACCGTGGAAGCTCTTTCTCAACACAAGGGAACCGACCTCAAATTCTCGTTTCCTGAACTTTTAATTGTAGTACTTTGCATAGCATTGTTTGTATACATCATTTCTGATTTCGACTTCATTCCTCATTTATTCTGTTAGGTCCAATTTTCTACGAAAGGCTTTTTCATTTTTAGCTTGTTATATACTATTGTTTGGAGAAAATGAATCAATATCTCCAATGGGACTATGACTTCTACTCGAAAGCTAGAGAAAAAAGGGTTTCTCTGGTACTAGTCCAAGACGTGGTACGATAAGACCATAACACGTTGGGGAGTTCATCAGCCTACCCTTCCTTAAGAGCATCGAGCTTTGCCTTTAGCGTATGTTTGATGATCTTAATGATTGCCTCTACTTGGCCATTAGTTTGAGAATGGTTTGGTATGGAGAAATGTTTTTTGATACCAAGTTATTCGCAAAAGTTTGTAAGATGAGCATTGTCGAATTGCTTTCTGTTGTCAGTCAAGATGGAATAAGGTATTCCAAACCTACACATAATGAACTTCCATATAAATTCAGTGGTCTTTTACTCGATGATCTTAGCAAAGGGTTCATCTACAGCCCACTTAATAAAGTAGTCAACTACAACAATCGCGAACTTGGTTCTACCATTTCCTATGGGCATGGGGCCAATTAGATCAATCCCCTACTTGGAAAATGGCCAAGGAGCAATCACAAAACTGAGCTTCTCTAGTAGAGATTTGATGATGGGAACGAGGCATTGGCATTTGTCACATTTTCTTATAAATTCTAAAGAGTCTTGTTCCATGGTAGGCTAGAAGTACCCTTGACGTATGATTTTATGGGCCAAGGATTGTACACCGGAATGATTCCCACATACTCCTTCGTTCACTTCCTGTAAAGCGTAAAGTGTTTCATCTTTATTCAGACATCTTAACAAAGGGGGTCGAATATCCTCGCTTGTAGAGGATATTGTCAATTAGTTTATACCTTGCTAATCTCATCGAGAGTCTTCTCGCTTCAATAGGATCTTTAGGACATACTCCTACCCTTAGGTAAGAGGTAATTTCATCTAACTAGGTAGGCTTGAGTTCTACAATCATGGATACTATTTATATCTTTTCGATAACGGTGTACGAAATTCTCCCTACATGAATAATATCAAACTCCTTTATTCCTTCGCTTGTGGCCAACCAAGCTAAAGCGTCAGCATGACCATTTTGAGTTAGAGAATTTTGTTTGACCTGGAAGGTTCAAAAAATTTTGAACTCCTTCCTAACAATTTGAAGATAGTTGTTCATCATTTCTTTCTTTCTTTGGTAGGCCTCATTGATCTGGTTGACTACCAGTTGTGAGTCACCATGGACTATTAAGTTGGGAATTTTTAACTCTTTGGCCATCCTCATTCCGGCTATTAATGTTTCGTATTTGGCTTCGTTGTTTGGGGCCTTGAATTCAAATGGAAAGGCTTCACAAAATAAGTGTTGATCGGGATTGATCAAGACCATTCCTACTCCTGACTGAGCTTTAGTGGAGAAACCGTCCACGAAGAGTTCCCAAGGGGCATCGCGTGGGAATTTTTCTAACGGATCAACGTTGAACTTCGTAACAAAATCAGTAAGAGCCTGACATTTTATGGAGGTGCGGGGCTTTTATCTTATGTTAAATTGTGCGAGCTCTTCGATCCATTTGACCATATGTCCTAAGGTATCAAGTTTCTGTAAGATTTGCTTCACAGTTAGTTAAAATCTCAATGGGATGTTCCAGAAAGTATGGTCTCAACTTCCTTCTTGCCATGCTAACGGCATATGCCAGTTTCTCTAGAGGGGAGTAACGAAGCTCGACTTCATGAAAGGCTTTGCTAACATAGTAAATGGGATGTTGTATCCTTTCTTCTTTCCTAGCTAGGACAACACTGATTGCATGTTAAGACATGACAATGTACAGCACTAAAGTTTCACTTGCTTTAGGTTTTGATAAAATTGGTGGTTGTGCTAACTATTTTTTTTTTAGTTCATTACAGGTAATTTGGCATTAGGGGGACCATTCAAACTTCTTTCCTCCTCGCAAGATATCAAAAAATGGTTTGCACGATCAGTCGAATTTGACATGAAACGGCCGAGGGCAGCTATTCATCTAGTTAGGCTTTGAACCTCTTTGGGCCTTGTTGGGGGCTTTCGTTTCAATGATGACTCTTATCTTTACCGAATTTGCTTCGACTCTCCGACGGTTTACTAAATAACCTAAGAATTTTTCAGAGCTTACACTGAGGGCGCATTTGTGCGGGTTTAGCTTCATTTTGCATTTTCTCAAAATTTTAAACATTTCAGGTAGGTGTTGCTGATGTCTCTGGCATCCAAACTTTTGACTAGTATATTGTCAACATATACTTCCATGGTTTTGTCGATTTGTTTAGCAAACATTGAGTTCACCAAACGTTGCTACGTGGCTCCCACATTCTTGAGACCAAAAAGCATCATCTTATAACAATAGAGACATCGATCATTGACAAACGAGGTGTGCTAATGGTCTGGCTCATACATAGGGATTTGATTATACCTTGAGTATGCATCCATAAAGCTGAGTAACTCATGTATTGACTGGCATCAACCATCTAATCTATTCTTGGGAGATGGAAGCTATCCTTTGGACAAACCTTGATAAGATCGGTGAAGTCTATGCACACTCTTCAATCTCTATTATTTTTCTTTAAGATGATAGGATTAACAATCCACTTAGGGTATTTGGTTTAGTGGATGAACTCATTGTGGAACAACTTTTGCAAATCTTTGTTTAGGGTCTCATACCTCTCGGGATTTAAAGGACAAAGTCGTTGTTGCTTTGGTCGAACTAAAAGGATCAACCTTTAGCCTGTGGCAAGTGAATTTGGAGTTGATTCCTTCCATGTCCTCGTGATTCTAAACAAAAATATCAAGATTTTATTGGAGGAATTATACTATCTGACTTCGGGTCGGTGGCTAGAGTTCGTAACCTAACTTGAGTTTCCTTGGTAGGTCACCTTGACTGACTAACACATTATCCAGTTCTTCTAAAGGTTCCCACCCTTAATTTTTAGGTGTGGGTAATGTGAGCCGAGGTTTGGTCCGAAACTGTACACCACCATATACACGCCTGGGAAAATATGTGTATCATACTTTACTGGGTAGATCTTCATCTGGCATTTCTCAGGAATTTCTTTATATCCCTCGATCTCACCTATACCATGAGGTGTGGAAAATTTGAGTGAGTAATGGTACATGGACACAACCGCTCTAAGGTTGATTGGTAGGGGTTGTCCCATAATAACATCATATGGCAGAATCAAACACCACAAACTCGGCGTCTAACTTAGCTCGAAGTGGAGTTTCATCGGCCTCAACAATGAGCTTAATCTACCTTTTTACCTTAGTGAGGACTCCTTTTAGTCCTAAAACCATGTTTGAATATGATTGTAAGAAGTGTAGTAGAATACCCATCCATTTCAGTGTGCTAGTATAAAGTGTGTTGAGGGCACTTCCTGTATCAACAAAGACCTTGAGGATGGTGACTCCAGCTATGGATATTGAAATTACCAGGACTCCAGGATAGGGATGTAGGTGTTCCTTCTTATCATCAAGCGATAAGTGATCGTCCATTGGGTTTTTGCGGTGATTTTCGATAATACTGATCTCAATAAGTTTTGCTACTATATGTGTCTTCAACCTTGCCTCCATAGCTCGAACACTTTGCGTCCCTCAACATGTGGATATGAGGTCTAGGTAGATCAATGTTGTATGCACTGGCTTCGGCTTGCTCCCTACGTACTATCCCTACGCCACTAGGAGGGCGAAACTTCATACAGTAATGATAGATTGAAGTGGCTAGCTTTAGTTCGTGCAATATGGGTCTACCTAATATGGCGTTATAGATGAAAGGCAGATTGACAACTATGAAATCCGCTATGGTTTTTCGTTGGTAATGAGCCTCACCTAAGTCCACAATCAAGAAGATTTGGCCTCAGGCTTTAATAGATCTCCAGAGAATCCTTACATTCTCCTGGAATATGGCTGAAGATACAGTTCAGGGATTTCCATTCGCTCCAGAGTTTGGGAATACAACACATTGACCGAACTCTCATTGTCTACAAGAGTTCGACATATTTGTATTCCGACAGCAGTCATGGTTACCAGAGCGTCGCTTTGATTTTGTAAAACTCTTTAAGAATCTTTTTTTGAAAATCCAAACCATTCTAAGTATGGTGTAACGTTGGGGTTGGACTTGGGTCATCCTACATCGTAGTTTTGCTAGTTGTGTGAGCCCCAATCTTATCTGCACCTTTTTCTCCTAGACTCTTCGATACATTGGTTACCACCTATCAACATTCTGATCTTAGCTTGAGGATGGGGATTCCGCATTTGAAGAACTGGCTGAGCTCGTTGACCTGTCCCTTGTTGGTAAGGCTGTTAAGGATGAGCTTGATTTGTCTTTTCGGGTTTAGCCACAAATTATTGCAAATAACCCCGTCGGATTAAAGACTATTCTTCCTCTTTCAGGTTTCTGTAATCGTCTGTATTGTGTCTTTCTGACCTGTGGTATCGGTAGTGCTTACCCTTCCCGCTGGATCTTTTTTCTGGGGTACAGGTCTATAGAACACTTCTTTATCTCCTATTTGCATGAAAACTTCTTCTAAGGTAGTATTCAATGAGTGGTACCCATGAAACCTGTTTGGATAAGGTTTAGGTCGGTCTCTGTCCCTTTTGTCTTTCCTTGTTTTGTAGGTGAATCCTTTATCCAATTTTTTCTCCTTAACCTGGCTTGAGGTATGAGGTTTTGTCTTGGCTTCTTCCTGATTTGAGGTTTCTTCATCTCACTTATATGTTTTCCAGTTTGACTAAAGAACTCATGGTATGTTTGGGATACATCTTTACGTACGGACCACCGAAACTTTGTTTTAGGCCTTAGCCCAGAAAGGATTTCCACGAGGATGCCGTCATCAGAGATCTTCTCAACCTCCATGGATTGTTTATTGAACCTGTTCATGAAACTTTTAAGTGACTCGATTTTTCATTGCTTGATGCTTACCAATGTTCTTTGGGTTTGGTCCTAGCATTAAAGGCCATAAACTGAGCTAGAAACGCCATGGCTAGGTTGGTCTAGTTTTTTATGGACCTTTAATGCAGCTTCCTGAACCACCTTTGAGCTCTGTCTCTCAACATTAATAGGAAAAGGCGGCACGTGATGGTGTCACCTGCTCACTGCAGTTCTATCCACGAAGTGCACTTTTCTAAGTGACTAAGGGGATCTAATTTTCCCTCGTCCTCGTCAACTATGGTATCTTCAATTTTTCAGGTAAAGGTTCAGTAATAATGTCTTATGTGAGGAGAGAGTGGTGTTTAGTGAGTATTCCTCCACAATTCATTTGTTTTTAGCTTCTAGATCAGTAATAAGCTTCTTTAAGGTGCTTATTTTAGGTTCCACCCGTTCCGATAGGCATTTTAAATTAAGCTCAGCGCGTTCGTTTCAGGGCGTTAATGAGTGCTGAGAGCCTGTTCTGTCAAACACACTACCATCTTTTCTAGTAACTGGTTCTATTGTTGGGAGAGGACTTTTGACCTCGTCCGTTCGGCTTTTGGAATATTCTTCTTTTGAAAATAGAGGGCTCTCTCGATAGAAGGTCATCTAGTTCTTTTCCTCTTTGGGGATTCCACATCAGTATTGGGCAAGGGAAAAGTCTTGTTTTGTTCCAATCTGCTAACTGTGTTTGTTAACCTTCAATAGCTTCTCTCATGATGGTCATTTGAGGATTGCCAACTTCAGTTTGACCTTGTCCCCTCCGAAAATCTTGTGGGCTATCAGTTTTATTGGGATAAGTGTGGGATTGATTCCCCAACGCCGAACTATAGTTCATGATGATATTTTGTCATAGGTTGACTTTTTGTGGGTTTTATGGAGAAAATAGGGTTGCCTATACAAGAGGTCTATCATTCTAGCGCCAAACTGTTGACGTTAAAAATGGTTGGAACAAACTTCGTGACAACTTTAAAGTAGAGGAATGTCTTTTAATTGATGATGAGCTTCAAATACAAGCGTCTAGTCCCTCTCCTTATGGGAGGAGCAGAAATAGTAGTAGTGTTTGTATTGAAGTAGTGAAGTCGTTTAGACTTGACCCCCTTCTGGAAAGGACCGTCTATCTCTATTTATAGGGAAGAATGGCTTCTCATTGTTTAAACGCATGTCTTGTCAATCAAATCGACTACAATGTCGAGTTTGGAAGGTGTGCCAGATCTTTACCCTTGATTGTTTGATGAGGCTGGCTCCCATCAGATCATCTTGATGACATTTCTTGTTATGTTTCCAGTAAATGATGAGCTGATTATGGATAAGAAGTTATGACAAATGATTGGCGGGATAGGAAGGCGCTAACGTCATTCCCTCAAAGTGTTATTGATTTATTGGGGGACTAGGTGGTTTGACAGTGTAGAAGGAATTTGTAATCATTATGTCTCTTGGAATTACGACGGTCATAGGTACGAGCTCACTTTCGTGATACGATAAGGATCTTACATGAGCTAGGTACCTATTATACGCATGTTTTGAATTTAGTCGGACTTCAGGGGCCAACAGTGTCCTTTGACACGCAAATTTTCAACTTCTATACAAGGCTCTCAAATCTTGAATTTCGTTCATTAAAAATCTTTCCTACAAAATAACATTTTCTTCTTTTATGTACTATTCCATCTTCTCCATTTCAGTCCCAAATATTATATTTTACATATTTTTCAGAGAGATCAAAACATTAATATGTTTGTTGATCTCGAAATTTGGAGTTCCACTCGTAATTTGGAGCTATAATATTATAAATAGAGATTATTGTATATTGGGAGACGAGTACAAAAAAATTGTCATGACCTTAGTGGTACATTGTCATTTTAAAAAGAAAAATTTGAACTCTTCAACCATTTCAATTTCTCTGTATATCTTTTTCTAAATTTGTTTTTGGGTAAATCAAAAATTGTCCAATTTTTCACTTACTGAAAGGTTTGAATATAATTTATGTACGATAATTTTTCTCTCCAACAATATTAAGACATGATTATTTGTTTTCTTACTAATTTATATTTTGAAATTTTCTAGATTATATCATTGCATGCATTTATACATTAGTTGTACCACCTACCAATATTGTGTGTCATATTGAGGTCCCGTAAAGTTTAATATTGTATAAGGATCGGTGTTCTTTATTTCTAAGTCACCAAAAACATTGTAAAAAGTTTGATTGTACCATAAATCAATCTATATAGTAAAAATATCTTACTCGTACCGGAGAGCATGGTAACAGAGGACATAAATTATTGTTTTTAATCAAATCTCCACAATTATATCGTTTGCATCATCTTTTCTCTTTTCCCTTTTACTTTCTTATTTACGTTTATTATTTAAATTAATCTATATAATCTTTACTTGCTCAAATTTAGATTAATTTTTCGAAAAAATTTATAAATCAATTCATCTCCTCTTGATTAATTATTTTTGAGCTATCACATGTGACATTCTGTCAAATTGTATGTACAAAATCCTTGTACATATAACAACTAGAACCAAATCTAAATGTCAATAAGTACATTTACATAAATCCAAATAGGATGTCGAGGGAGGTGTGAGGTTGGTCTAAGATGACCTTCCCTACCTACCTCACAAGGTATTTTCCATGAGTAATGTTATTCATCACCATTATGTCAAACATCAGTCTAGGTAACAACTGCATAATATTAAATAATAAATTTAATTAAATACAATATCACATGAATCATTTAATTGAATCTATCAAATAAGCTCATATAGACTGTGATCTAGCACAACTAGTTCTAGATAGCATTATTTATTTTTCAGAGCCCGAGAGGAGATTAATATATCCCATTTCTTGCAAGATTAAAAGTTTAAAGACAACAAAAATAAAAATAACAAGCTGAGGGGACCAATCTGCCCCTACTCCCTAGCAAGGCAGGAGCAGGACATTTTGCCACCCCTAGACCCAAATACAAGCAAGCGAGCAAAACAAAATTGCATTCACCAATTGTTGTACTTACTAGAATGAATAACACATTAACTACAAATTCAGTTTGCACTCAATTTATAATATATCCTGTCCCTAAATTTTTCCTTTCTGCTCCTAAATTACATGCAAGTAAAACTTAACAATACAGAGAACATTAAAGAATGAACAGCTAAAGTTAACAACTCTGTCAAGGTTTAGGGATCAGCAGTTTGCCTATGGATCTGCATGTCCTGCAACATCATCGTCACTATCAGTCCGTCCATCACTAAAATCCTCATCGCTCAGTTCTTCATCACTTTCATCTGTTGGGTTGTTGACAATGTGTTCCTTCTTCGCATAACGTTCACAGAACTCTGGACCATACAAGAAGAGGTGTGAGAAATATAACTCTGCTTCTTATGGCTCACCATCCATCTACAAATACCCTCCCAACCCCTCAAAAGGAAAAACCAAATTGAACACTTTCAAATTTCAATTCTCACTCTTAGTTTTCTAATTTTTATTTTTTAGGGAGGTCGAGGGGACTGAATATTGATGATATCGAACACTGATAGGATATGGATTAAAGATGTCAACTTTACTAATATGAAGGTTTCCCTCAAAATTGGACCCGTCTTTGGCTAAAGATTAAAGAAAAAAGTTAAAAGTTACTTTTGATTAACTTTTTGTTTCAAAACATATTTCGATATCTTACATTTTCCTAGCATTTAAGTACAATAAGTTACTTATTTTGACACTAAAATATTCCTCAGATATTTAAGAAACAAAAGGAAAATGGTTGACCTTTAACTTTTTGTTCATACTGTTCCTTATCCTTCATCATCAGGGATGCTGCATCACCATTCAGTGGGTCTGATGGATTCGGGTAAAGTAAAAGCTGAGGGAGAAAGACCTCGAATACATTTAAGAGATCTGCATACAAACATACTCTTGATGAGATAACACGAGATTTTAAAGAAGATAGACACAAATAGAAATCACATTCAACATCACGATCCTAACGCTCAGTGAAACATTATAATCCATTCCTTGCAAGGATCACAAGTAAATCATCAGCACCATTTATGCGAAAAATCCAGAGGTTACAAATACAAATTGAATGAAATGAAAGCTTCACCCTTCCTTTTCATGAACTGATGAAAACAGAGAAAACTACGACCCAAAAGATCTTAAATCTAGACCATCTTCTATAGTGGATGCGAGAAAGTGAAAAATGATATATGGCTATTCATGTCATCAGAAAACAAAATAATTAGTATATGTTTGGCATGGAAGGTAGACAATAAAAAAGAAAAAGAAACTATATATCTTGTCCATTGTATCCTCCAGTCATGTCTAATACAGTAATACTGCAAGCAGAACATGCTCTAGACGTATGTAGATGCCCCTATGCCGAATATTCAATACGACTGGTTACTCAAAACCTGTTAGTGAGTCCTATTGAAAGTATTTTTTTCTGACTCCAGCAATCATTGTCGACAAATTTACCTGCCAACTTAGAATTTTAATGAAAAGAAAGGCTGCTGGTTATTGAACAGTTTAAACTTACCAAACATTGGACTCCATGACTGGTTAATGACATCCAAGCATACAGAACCAGACCTGTAATTCAAAAAATGACGAATCATAAGCATGATAAGCAAGTGAAAAAAGCTCGAATGTTAATGGAAATAAGGGGAACCTGTAACGTTCTGTGTACAAGAAATATTAAAAGAATAAATTTTGGAGTTTTCCTGTCAAGTGGAATAAATTAAAGAAAGAACAATAGACAACAAAAGCATATGAAAACTCACAGCTCATCAACATTTGGGTGGAAAATTTTGTTCAGAAACCCAATGGAAGGAGATTTGTAAGGATAGGCATCTGGCAATTCAACCCGTACTTTCCAGACTCCTCCTTCATAGAGGCCTGCAATCAACAGGAATGTAACAAGAATTAACTTTGGAAGCCTGATAGAGAAGAGGCAAAATGTATAGAGACATTGTGAACATTTTCTCCGTGAAAACCTAAGAGACGGAAACCACCACAAACATTTATAAAGACAATTCAGAACTTCAGGTCAGATGCAAAGGAATTATGAAGACAAAAATCAATAGCAAAGTTTTAGGGGACCAACAGTCGATTCAAATAATCCCCTAAAACCTGATATATAGAAACCGCCGACAGCATTTATATAAACACTTCAGAACTTCAGGTAAGATGCAAAGGAATTCTGAAGACTGAAATCTATAGCAAAGTTTAAGGGGAACAACTGTTCAATTCAAATAATCCCCTAAAACCTGATATACAATTATTTTTCAAAATGTAAAAATCAATCTCCAATGAAGATACAATGGTCTAGACCCCAGCTACTCATCATAAATGGAGTGATTAATAGCAAGAAACTAACCAGTTCTCGTGATCTATAAGCAAGTGCATCAAACAATATCAGGTCTATTGATGACATGCAATAAATATCTCTCTCCAAAATATAGAAGAGACTTCCCACGAGAAAGAGGTTCAAATTTGTTGAGCCAATATGAATAAATGCAAGATTAAAGATGAATTCCAATATCGGAAAATCCCTAACTAAATCTTTAAGGAAAAAGGAGATCTAATTTTTTGTAGCATGCAGAAAAAAGTCTTTTAACCACAGATCAACAATCAGTGAACTAACTATGCCAAAAGCTATTATGATGCTCTAAATGCTTGAGACGTATAAAAACTAGCTCCAGTATGCATATAGTTACAGTCAGCATAGCTCCTATCAGTTTGACCAGACATTGCAAGCATTTACTCGAAAATGGACAAAGTCCCTCCATGAATCCAAATATTGAATTAGTCAGGCAAAACAAAAATCAGAGAAAAAAACAAAAAGAGTGGGAAACAGGGTAAATAGAAGGAATGTTAAAATACATCAACAAGGGAAATGAATAAATGACTAGACCGAGTGATCTCTAAAGAATCCACTTGAATATAAAGGATTCAGTAACATTACTTTCTTTTGGACCGTGAAATTCCACATTGAACTCGCTGATTCCATCATTTATTGTCTCCACTGAGTAATCACTCATCATTCTACAGCACAAACATGGAAAATATGTAAAACCATTTAGAGAGTCACTAGAAACATGAATAGCTAATCATTCTAGTTAATATAACATATTTGAGTTACAAAATCTGGACTATAGATACTCATTATAAGCAAAAATAATAAATAATGCAGTGACATCAGTGAAGGAGAATGTGGCACAAGAAACACTTACAGTTTCATAACATCCATATCTCGCCTCTTGCTAGGAGATGACATTTTGTCAAACAATAACCAGTTTACTGCAAAAATAAGAGCAGTGGAAAACTAAACTTAATTAGTCTAGACTAAAAGTAGGAACTATACTGGCAGATAATTTACTCTTAAATTTTTAGAGTTTTATCTGTAAGCAGACTCCCAGTCTTTTTAAATTGTTGAAAAGAACAAAAAGTTATGATAACCTCTAGATTCATAGTTGCCAGACTAATAGTATATCACAAGTTACACTAGAGGTGTCAAAAGTACCTACATTTAGCC
>CAIGRB010086331.1:18078-34272 GCA_903798255.1 Fraxinus quadrangulata | reverse complement strand
ATCTGTACAATTAAGAGAGCGCTAATTTTGATATTTTCGAAGTAAACTGAGTTTTCTCGAAATCAACAATCAAAAAGGGAAAAAAATTATAATGAAAGCCAGGTAAAATAAAAAGTCTTTAAACACATTATAAATTTCTATGTTCTACTATCTCAGAGAAAGGTTTAGAAACCATAAACTAGCAAAATCTGTCCCGAAAACAGAATTCTGATTTTAATCTTTCAAGGTAGAACAGAAGTTCACTCTGATTAGCCTTTTTACAAAGATATTGAATGAATGATACTAATACTATTTCAAAACATTATACTCTATCCAATTAATATATCAAAATAAACTATTGTTGGTGAAATTCACCAGTCCGGATAAAGATATCAAAACAAAATCTCTGTTTACGCTAGAGTACACTTCATTGAATTCAAAATTTAATGTAGAAACCAAGTCCAAGAATAATCCATTCAGTGACAATTTATTTTGTTTTGACTCACATGGTGATAGAATGAAATCTCAATAGGCAAAAGGTGCTAAAACAAATTTTCCAGCGCAGTCCAAGAAATAACTAATTATTTCGTGCTCCAAAAATAATTAAAAAGTCCCAAGTACACAAACAAAATAAATAGATTGAATCCAACAAAAATATCCACCAAACATAATAAAATCATGAGTTGCAAAATCTAATGATAATAACCCATGTTACCCATTCAAATTAACATCATCCATATTCCAATTACAACGCAATCTCTGTAGATTGAACGTGTCTATCTCCTTCCTATGAGCCACACAAAAAACCAGAAATTAATAAAGAATTAAAAGACAGAATTATATAACTGACCCGATAATGAGAAAAATCCAGGATTAGCAGATCATGTGTTCGTCCTGTAAAAAATTTGGTATGCTTTGAATTGAAGAAGATAAGAGAAGTGGGAAGGGAGAAATGGAGAATAAATAATAAAGGGGTGGGATAATAGTGTACATTAAGAAAGTTGATATTGCACGTGGAGAGAGAGTGAGTGAGTGAGAGAGATTAGAGAGTAACGTAAGAAAATTGTTTAGTTTTTAGAAATTTTAGAATAGTGATTGATGGGAAAAGAAGTGGTAAAAAAGTGATGAAAATTTTTTGATTTATGTGTAATATTATTTTATTTGGAGAATGAAAATGAGAAATTATTGGGTGTCAAACGGACTTTTAAGCCCCGTTTGTTTCCAATTTTCTTCAGAAAATTCTAGTAGTTACTTGGTCCACATCTGTAACTTTTGACTTCACCATCTCATAGTGGGATCCATGGGATGGAAAAAAAGGGCAAAAAAATTAATTCTTGAGCACAAATAATGGGAAACAAATGGGGGTGTGAACGCAAGATTTATGGGCATCCTTGAGTAGGTTTGAGCACCATTTTTAGTAAAAATGAAATTTTTAATAGTAATTTTTTAAAAATTGTGGGAATAAAAAGTTCAAAAAATATTAAGTTTATCTTTAATGTTTTGATTTTTGATTATAACAAATAAGTTAATTTTATTTCTAAAAATAGAATTTAAGTATTCAAAACTATTGTTACAAAGGAGATCGATTGAGGATAAAAAGATCACTATTAAAAGATTCGCACTACAAATTGTATGTACAATAAAAATCGAGATTGAAGTTAAGCATTCAAGATATCATTTGAGACAGAGAATTTCAAATGTCAAACGTCGAAGGAAGATCTTAGACTAGACATTTGTAAAGGTATAAACATTTCAAATCTTAGACTAAACAATGAAAGCTCAAAAACCATTTTTATGTGTCAAAAATTATTTTTATCATCACTTGCGAAAATTAATTTTTATCAAAATTAAGATTTATTTTCAAAATTATAATTAAAATTAAAATTAGATCATATTTTGAAAAATACCATTACATTATTCAAAAAAATTCACATCGGACCAAACAAAGTCAAAATAGACTAAACTTATGAAATGCAGACGTCCAAATCATCTACACGTTGGTTCATGTAATGGTCATTTTTATTGTTATGATGTTTGGTGCACAATTGTTAGTTTCATATGTGGACGTCCGGTTGAATGCCCAATTTCACAAATATTTTTTGCTCATTAAACTCTATAAATATATTTATTTTTTGCATTCATTGTAAAACACTAAAACTTTTTTAAAGCATTAAAGTGAGATATTTTTAAGCAAAATTATATTAATTTTACATCTTATTTATCATCAAATCATTTATAGTGAAAATATTTTTTTGATTGATTGAATCAAATTATTTATTCATCTTTATCATTAAAGTTTTCTCATTAGCAATTGAATCTTCATTTATTGCTATTCATTGAAGTATTGCTACTTTCTCTCTTAATATTTAATTTGTGTATATCATTAATTAAGAGAGAAATTTCAAATTGTAAAGTCGTCCATCTTAAATTTGTAGGTCATATTGAAGTCCTAGAAAGCTCAATAGTTTCGGTCGCATTGATGTCTCAGAAAGTTCAATATTGTATAAAGAACGGTGAATTCTATTTGTAAGTCATTGAAAATGTTGTAAAGACTTGGATTGCGTCATAAGTCAATCAAATTTAGTGAAAATGAGTTGGTTGTGATGGAGAGTTTGATGACGGAGGATGTAGTTATTGTTTTTTATTGAACCTCCACAATTATATCGTTTGCAAAATCTCTTCCTTTTTATTTATCGCTCTTTGTATTTGTCTATAATACTTGATTGATTTATTCATTCATAACTTATTTAAATTTCTCAAAAAAAAAAAAATTAAAAATCAATTCACCCCCTCTTTGTTAGTTATTCTTGAGCTTTCAATTGGTATCATGGCAAGGTACTCAATTTTTTTGAAAAGAGTTTACAATTTTGAGTAATGGCTAACCTAGGGATGGCAAAAAATCCGACAAACTCGATGCCCGTGAGACCCCACCTCGAAAAAGGAGGGGGTAACTCACTTAATCGGGTAGTTGGATCGAGGACGGGGTGTGTAACTTTGCCCCGAGGCTGGAACGTGTAACGGGTGCCCCGCCCTTCCCCGTTTAAATTTTTCAATTTTTTTTTTAGAATTTAATATTTTAAATGAAAATTTCGCGAAATTAAATTTCATTAGTTATAATAGAAAATGGTAACTAAAATTATCTAAAAAAAATGACAAACAATAAAAGTCTTAGTTTACAAAATATATTTGAATAATTTAACTTATAAAAATAAGTAAAGATTAAAAAATATATTTACTTGATTGATTTATTCATTCATAACTTATTTAAATTTCTCAAAAAAAAAAAAATTAAAAATCAATTCCCCCCCTCTTTGTTAGTTATTCTTGAGCTTTCAATTGGTATCATGGCAAGGTACTCAATTTTTTTGAAAAGAGTTTACAATTTTGAGTAATGGCTAACCTAGGGATGGCAAAAAATTCGACAAACTCGATGCCCGTGGGACCCCACCTCGAAAAATGAGGGGGTAACTCACTTAATCGGGTATTCGGGTCGAGGACGGGGTGTGTAACTTTGCCCTGAGGCTGGAACGTGTAACGGGTGCCCCGCCCTTCCCCGTTTAATTTTTTCAATTTTTTTTTTAGAATTCAATATTTTAAATGAAAATTTCGCGAAATTAAATTTCATTAGTTCTAATAGAAAATGGTAATAGTCGATAAGTTTTATTTATGCACTTTATTGTATTGCAACTAGTAATATTTCTAACAGTACAGCTTCAATCTAACTTTGAGTAAGGTCAAAACCATGTGCCTCTGATACGACTTGCGTTGAACTGTCAAGTGCACCTCGTACAATAGTAGTGCCAACGGTCTCCTCTGGCTAGTATTCAAGAAAGCCAGGAGTGCTCTTCTTCCATGCAACTTTAATCCTCCCATCTCTCAAATAAGCAGGCTTATCCAATGACCTACAAATTGCCTTAAAATCATCAGTAAACTTTTGAGTATGCAAAAATATTTGGGCCGCCTGATTCTTTACGACTCTGAGCTGCCCTTCAATGATCTTCAGACTTTTATATTGCTTTGTAGATAGCACTTTTCTAAGAACCCTAAGAACTGGGTTAGGCATACCATCCAAGTTGGCAAATTCTGACATCCCTATAGTAGGTATGTCTGTAGAGTATCTGTCAGTCGCCATTGCAGTCATTTCAAAATCAACCAGATAATGATAGAACAGACTGGGATAAGGAAGTTTGTACTGCTTAGTCCTTCTAGGACCTTCAAAAATTATCATGTCAAAGATTAGCCTCACTAAATCCAGTCCAACCTTGGAGCTGAGTTTGTGCAAGATGACAGCCCTCTCGTGTGATAGATCAAAATGGTGGGTCAAAGGATCAAGATTCTGAACAGAATTTTATAAGGACTTTGTACTTTGACAAGATTCTTGAAGCAGGCAAAATGTCTATCTTATATGGCCAATTAATGCCAGTCAAATTCCAATGCAACTACATCATTAGTCAACTGCTCATCACTGGGTTTTACAATTTCATCCATATCTAGCCAATTTCTTAGCACAGATGGATCGAAAGTGATCCGTCTCTCCCTCACGTTTATCTACCATCTAAAAAGGTTTCCTGCATTACCGATATTTTTGGGAATATTGACATAAAATCCCTTCACAATGGTTTCATTAATTTTTTTCCCAAAAGTCGGCAATACAACCAATTTATGAAAACTATTGAAGTCATCCAACCCTACCCTGACAAACTCCCCAATTAAGACCTTAAACTCCTCTATAAATTCTATGGACAGTGAAAGAAACCGGTAGAGTCTCATTCAATTCTGTCAAAAAAATAGTAGTTGTGTAGAGATACAGAGTGTCTAACTCTGGTGAAATTTTAAAACCTGAGTAGGTCAGGATCAAAGGTAAGAATTCCAAGAATTCTGTTGGCTCCTCCCTAGAGTAAGAGGTTCTGACTCATCAGTAAGTGTTGGGGAGTTTTAGCATAAAGAGTACGGAATTCTATCAAATTACAATATCAAGATACGATTCCATATGCTCTTCACAACGTAGGAGATTCTGGGTGTTCTGAATCATCATCTTTGTTAGAAGTGTATTGAGTCTTAGGAATATTATGATTGAAATTGACTTCAAAATAAGAAATTAAATCTTTATGGGAAGAATTTTATGATTCTCCTAAAGATTTAAGTTTTTATGAATGGGGACCACCCTACGCTCCTCTCGTTAAGAGTTCATGAGAATTGAATGAATCTATTAATGTAGATGCACATGCATGATCTTAATCAATTTCTGTCATCTTGAAAAGTGTTTGAAAGACTTGGTATCGATCCTTTCACTGCCTTTGGCAATTTAGTAGGTGGTATGATAAGTGCGTTTTGCACATTTATTTAGGCTACAAAACATGGAAAATTATCATGTATATGTTGAAATATGGCTTAATTCGATATAATTTGTGTTTTTAGGATTACATTGATGGATGGAATAAAGAGTATACGAAAACAAACGAAAAAGGACCAAAATGGAATAAAATGAAACTTCGGGGACCAAAATGTAATTATTCAAACGTTCACCCGAATGGCGAATCGAGCATGGAATTGGGCTAAGTAACATATTGTGATATCATGGAATGCAAGAAGAAGGAGGACAAGAAAGAAAGGCCAAAAAGTAAATAAAATAAAATTTGGGGACCAAATTGAACCAAATGGAAAATACTTTCTACCATGCGAAACTTCATGCAGTCGTCTAAGAGGTAAGAGTGAAAACTTTCCGCCAAATTGTTATAACCATGATGTCGCATGGTTCAAATCCGCGATGGTTTCTTACTAAACCATGATACAAGTGCAAAGCTTATAAAGTGACATGTTTTGCTTATATTTTTACGATTGTGAAATCTTTAAAAATGACCACATTGTCTGATACCAATTGATAGCCCAAGAATAACTAGTCAAGAAATGGTGAATTAGTTGTCAAAAAATTTTCGAGAAATTTATCCAAATTTAAAACAAGTTATGAATGAATAAATCAATCAAGTAATATCTACAAATATAAAGTGATAAATAAAAGGGAAGAGATTGTGCAAACAATATAATTGTGGAGGTTCAATCCAAAGCAATGATTTACATCCTTCTTTACCCAACTCTCTGTCACGAGCAGGGCCTTTTTACTAAATTTGATTGACATATGACTGAATCTCAAGCTTTACAATGCTTCTTGTGACTTACAAATAAGGAAAAAATTTTGATAATGAAGATGAATAAAGAATTTGATTCAATCAATCAAATGTCTTCACAATAAATGATTTGATAACAAATGAAACGTTAGATCAATATAATTTTTCCTCAAGAATATCTCACGTTAATGCTTTTAAAAAGTCTTGCAATGAATGTAAAAAGTGAATGTATTTTTAGAGTTCAATAAGCAAAATATCTGTACAACCGGACAAGTAATCGGACGTCCTCTTTCATGTATGGGTGTACAAAACTTGCCATTGTGTACCAAAATTATGTCATTGTGTACCAAAATTAGAACGGTAAAAAAAGTGACCGTTACATGAACTAGATGTCCGGATGTACCGAACGTTCACTACTTGAACCGAATGTCTGGATTTTAAAAGTTTTGTCTGTTTTAGCTTTGTTTGATCTGGTGTGAATGTTTTGAATAATGTAGACTTTTGAAGGATATTTTTAACTTAGTTTTCAAGGTAAGTGATATTATAAAATGTGATATAAGTTTACAATATCAATTTTAAATTCTCACATTTGAAAAATATTTATGCTAATATTTTTATGAAAATGACTTTTTGTGCCTTAACAATATGTTGCAGAGCTTTAATTATTCATTGCTAAAGATTGAAGCTTTTATACCTTTACAAATGCATAGAAACGTCTAATATCAGATCTTCCTTTGGCGATTGACTTTTGAAACTCTTGTCTCGAATGATTTTGACTTGAATGCTCGACTTTCATCTCTACTTTCATTGTGAGTCCGATTTGTAATGTGAAAGTCTTGGTAGCGATTTTTGCCCTTTATCGATCAATATTACATCGAATGCTTTGATGACTTAAATTCAATTGTTAGAACCAAAATTAACTTGTTTATTATGATCAAAAGATTAAGGATAAAGTTAACATAGGTCAACAGATCTGAGATTCTGCTAAAAAAATCCACACGTGTCAATAAAAAACAGGGAAATTAACAAAAATTGAATCAATCATAATATTATTAGGCAAATTTTCACAATCAACTTAAAATTATCAAGATAACAATGAAACTTTTGTTTAGATGCATGCTCACAATTAATTCAATTAATGATTAAGATGTGACTGTGTGATAGGAACATCTGGACTAATCAATCATAAATCATGTTCTGACCAAAGTTGACACTTGGAGTGACTAAATGTGAAGCGTATTTCAAGCATGCTGTTATAAAATGTTTTATGTTAATATAAAAATATGTGTGTACCAAGCTTAAGCATAAAATTATATTTTTTAAATTTCTTTTGAATGCTCATTGTATCGACTATTTTCTTTATTCTTTTTAATGCACAATCTTTTGAATTTATGAAGTTAACTTTCACACAATCATAGGAGTAGCCCGTTTCTCATGATTTATGATCATTATCAATGACTGGTTTACACACCTGTGATGGTAGCCCTCTCTTCCAATGAACATGTATGTTAACATAACATCATATTGCAACACAGAGAGACATAGTTGTTGACCGTAGATCTACACTCAAGTACTTGTCGCCTTAAGATGACAACCTAGTTAGTAGATGGTCACAATTTAAGTAGTCACAATGTCCTAGAGGTGTACTTACTAACAATAATTTACCATAATTTATAATGTGTCATCACACTAATTGAAGACAGCCATTTCATCTCAGCAACTACAAACCAATCAGAAAATCACATCATGTGATATTTGCAAGAAAAACATATCGAGCCCAGGCAACATCTGTATATCCTGCAAGAATTTGAATCTTTAGTATATCATAAACCAAAGTTGGAGGTGCTATTAACATATCTAATGATTCATTTAACTAATGATAAGTGGGATTATTTTGGTTAAACTTGATATCTGACACAGACTCTAACATTGAAAGCTATATCGGGACAGCTCGCATTCAGATACAGCAAGCTGTCTATCATGCTCCTGTATAAGTTGGGGTTGACATCCTTGTCCTGGTCATCTATGCATATCTTTAGAGATGTAGCCATGGGAATCTTAATTGCCTTGGTATTTTTCAGACAAAATTTCTTCATCAGATCCTTCGCATATTTAGCCTATGAGATGAAGATTTCAGTGTCAACATGTTTAACATCCAAACCTAAAAATAGTTTAGCTCACCAACCATACTCATTTCAAACTCGTTTTGTATAAGAGCAGGAAACTCCTTGGATTTTATTTCGGATGTAGATCCAAACACTATGTCATTAACATATATTTGTGCAACTATTAATTCGAATTTTAGCTGGTTGATGAACAATGCTTTGTCGGTTCCCCTTCTCTTGTTTCCCTTCTCAAATTGGAACATAGTCAATCTTTCATACCAAGCTTAGGGAGCATGTTTCAGTCTATGTAATGCCTTTTTAAGTTTGAATACATGCTCAGTAAGATATGGATCAATGAATCATTTTGGTTGCTCAACGTAAGCTTCTTCATTTAAGATTTCATTCAAAAAGGCACAATTGACTTCCATCTGATAAAGTTTGAATCTCATCTGACATGCAACAGACAACAGAAGTCTGATAGATTCAAACCTGGCTACATGTGCAATTGTTTCATCAAAATCAACTCTTTGAACTTCGGTATTACTATGTGATACCATTCGTGCCTTATTTCTAACAATGTTGCCATGCTCATCTGATCTGTTTTTGAAAATCTATTTTATTCTAATCACGTATGTATTAGTTAGCCGAGGTACCAACTCTGATACATTATTTCGCTCAAATTGAGCTTGTTCTTCCTACATTGCTAATACCAAAGATTCATCAACAAGTTCCCCAATCATATGTTTTGGCTTAATGTAAGGTATAGTACACATTCTCAAGTTCTATGGCAAGTCTCTGTCAGATTATCATTCTATTTCCATTATTAGAAAGCACATTGTGCAGTGGATGTGCCTTCTGGATCCAAATAAGAGGCTACCTTTTATTCTTCGATTCATTATCCTCTTCTGGAGGGTTATCATTTGTAGTGTCTGTTTCAAAATCAGAATAGTCAAGTACTAGAAGTTCTATCTGATTGTCATTTCCAAAATCTGCAGCACAATTTTCCTGAGTATTTTGAGTATCTTCAATTTGTTCTCCCAAATTCTAAATCTCGAGTTCTTGTGAATAATAGGAGAAATCATCAGTATCATTATGGATACAACAATAGTTTTAGTCCTCGTGTTATGTATTTTATAAGCACAAGTATTTTCAGAGTACCCAATAAACACTCCATCATCACTCTTTGGATCAAACTTCCCCAAATGTTCTCTATCATTTAATACATAAAAACTAGCTTCCAAATGTTTGGAAATACTTGATATTTGGTTTCCTACCTTTTTAGGTTTCATAGGGTATTTGTGAGATACCTATTCTCAAGGATACACGGTTTAGAATGTAACAGTCAGTGTTTATAGCTTTAGCCCACAATTTAAAATGAAGTTTCTCACTATTCAACATTACCCTAGCCATCTTTTCCAAACACCTATTCTTCCTTTCCAAAAAATCATTTTGCTCAGGGGTTTTAGGAGCAGTGTTCAATTGAAATCCGCAAACATACGGGATCATTAACAAGTAATAATAAAGTGAGTCGTGAATTATCGTCCCACGAGGAATAATGTTTAATCCTAGCTCACTAGTTACTACTAAATTTGATGTTCAAGACACTAAAGAGGTGATTTTGTTGTTACCTATACTAATTCTAAACTAAGAAAGCAATAAAATTTATCTTGTCAAATATGTGAATGATTGTATTAGATTTTGAATCTCCCTATTACCATTCATTTCAATTCTTAGTTTGTAATCTAGTCAATTTCATTTTTTTGTAACAATCGAGTGTATTTAATTCTCTTTTCCATGACAAATTAAATCTATTCTAATCATGACCTGATCATATTCTTTGTTCGAATTCATATGAGCAAAATGTTTTGAATGGTAGATTATCCATATGATTGCATGTGTGATAAAAAAATTATTCCTAATTCTATCACATTTGTTAATTTTATCTCGTTCTAAACTTATTTTGATCTCCTAACACTACAAAAAGCAACTAATTATTCAATTGGTGGCCAGAAAATTAAACAATGCAATGGGTATACAAAATCAATCAAAAAATAACTAAATTACTAGTTTTAATTTAAAACAAATATGTAATAGGGTTCATCATTCATCCAATACAATAGAAAGACTAGCCAAGCATTTGAATGATTAAATTGTATAAGAAATATTGGAAAAATAACCCGGAAAGAAGAAAAAATGAAGAAAGTGAAAAAATTCACTTTCTTGACTTGAATCTTGTAAAGGGGTTAACATTCTTCAATAATCTTAATAATGATGTTTAGCCTCGTTCTTGAATGATTTTACGATATGGATCTAATTTTTTAGAGGTGAGAGAGAGCTCCTCCAATGGTTGCCCCATATATTCTATAGGATGAAATTATGTTAAAATTCACGTCAAAATTGCCTTCCAAAAGAGTTTCAATCAAATAAGGTTACACGCGGCACAGTCTTCAGTATTTTGGTCATAACTTTCTCTCTTAATATCCGATTGAATGATTCAAAGTGTGTTGGACAGATAACTCAAAGGGATACAATTATTCTAAAATTAGAATTTTTTTCAATCCGAGCATTTACTATTCCAAAAATGAGTCTCAAACTCTGGTTGACACTCTAGAATATGCCTTGTGTTGTTGGAAATTGATTTGTAAAGATCGTTTGATTATATTTTATTCATTTTTGACTTCTTATTGCATCCAATTGACACCTTACACTCTCAAAACGTCATCGTGGGGTCTGTCACAACTTTTAAGTATTTGCACATTAGTCCCCACACTTTAGATTTGCTTCATTTCAGTCATTTTCCCTTGTAATCTTGTTAATTTTTCTTCTAATTGTATCCAATTAAATCATTGGCATCTTTGATCTTCATGTTGTCGCCCGTCTCATCTATGGATTGTTTGTAATTAGTTCCCAACTTTTGGATTTCGTCATTTTTCATTATTTTCACATTCGTTTCTCCAATTTTTCATCTAATATTGAGTTTTATCTACTAAATATAATATAACACGAGTTAAGTAGTATTTTATCCAAAAAAAATAATAAAATATCATTATTTAGGATCTCGAATAAGTATAGAAACTACACTTATCAAACCCTCAAACTTGAATTTTTTTTGTCACCAAACAAAACTACAACCCAACTTTACGACAAACACACAATCGTGCAAGAATATTTAGCTAGCTAACCCGACATTTTTTCTCAGAATTGAAATCAAACATTAAATCTAATCAGAGTTTCAAAATTGTAATACAAAAATCAAAGTTTACTTTTCTACTACCAAATCTGTGTATGTGTGTGTGTGTGTGTGTGTGAAGAATCAAGCATAGCAATATGAACTCACAAGTTGTTTCATTCCCAATCCTGAATGGTCAAATATATCTATCATCAATCGTGAGATTCACACATCCCCCAAAGATATTCTTTTCACTCTATTCATGTGTATGAACTAAAGTTAAATTTAATATTATCCTTTCCTCTCTAATTTAGATAGATTTCATTAATTGCAAGTCAACACTTCAATAAACAAGGATCTTCCAATTATTTTGATTACTTCAATCTCCAAGACTCAATTAGACTAATAATCTCTTATCAAAATCAAGTTTGTTTAAACAAGTGTTTGGGATTTAATTAAGGCATTTGGTGCGTCTTCTGTTTCATGCACCTACTTTTTCTGATTTTTTTTGTCGATTTTCCTTTTCCCAACACTTTTTTTCTTCATTTGCAGCATTCTCTTCCTTAATCTTTCTAAATGATCCATAGAGCAAACTTTAGGTCGATGACTCCCAAGTCAATTTGTTAGGTTCTTTATGTAATTGGCAAATCTATGAACCAAAGATATTAGATTTAATATGCTGTAAAAGTCAAGGAGTAATTTGCAAATATTATAAATTAAGTTGTATTAGGTCTAGGGTTCGAGAATGGAAAAGAATGAAAAATGGCTCTGCAATTTCGCTAAACTTAGCTCGAGCGGCAAAAATAGAAACATTATCGCTAGCTTGTTGCCTGGCCTTCACTCGAGCAACATACCATCGCTCGCCGTCGTCCAGCTTTCGCTCGAGTAATAAGATTATCTGAAGAATTTTAATTCGCGTTTTTAAGTCTTTTTATTCGGCCCATTCATTCCTAAACCTACAGTATATATACCACAGCACCTTTGAACGTCTTTTCTTAAGGTTGAACATTGATAAAACATTGATTATTACATATTCTCTCCATCTATAGCTTTCAACCTTCATTGATTGTTTTGTCCTTGGCATGAAAACATCAAACTATTTAATCTAAATACCAAATTAATACTTCCTACACATCTGTCAGAGTGCTGAATATCAAGAAAAGGTAACTGGAGTTCCAGCTGTTGAAGAACGTAAAGTTCTTCGTTGATTCACATGAGATAGATGAATTCATAAAGTCGAAAGTTGGTGCAGGAGTGCAAAATTTAGAAGGGCTTTAAAAATTATAGTTGGGAGTTGGTGTAGGAGCACGTAAATTCTAATTCATTTATAGTAGTAGTCGAGTCTGGCGAACTGTAAGTTCTAATTCGTTTAACAGTCGGGAGGTCAAAAAGTACTAGTGATAGTTGAGTCTGGTGAACTGTAAGTTCTAATTCGTTTATAGTGGATTGTTGACTGGAAAAGTGTTCGAAATTTTTACCCAGTTGGGGTTTCTTCATAATCATTCCTAGTGTTTATTTATTGCTTTCATATAACTGCAGTATTTCAACATAGGAAAATTGAAATATTTGATTAACCATCTAAAGATAATTAATAGTGACTTCTTGCTAATTAATTATTAAGTTTTAATTCCGCACAATCACATATTCACCATCCCTCTAAGTGAAATTTAGGTCGAACCTCGTTATTTCAATTGGTATTAGAGCCACATTTTGATTCTTGACCCATAAATTAATCTAGATGAGTCAGTCTCTATACGTGCCTCCTTTTTTACAGAAGCAACTATACTTACTGAAAAGTTCAAATGAGAGAATTTCTTAAAGTATTGGATGAGCGTATTTAGATCAGTGTACAAAACGGTTGGACTGTACCTTCATCCATTATTGCTGGTGTTGTTACGCCCACTGATATTTCTTTTTGGACCAAAGATTAAGTTGTTGATTGCAACTGGAATAATAAAGGGATCCATGATCTATTTATGGCTATGTCTGCCGAGGAGTTTAGGAAAGTGTCAATGTGTGAAACTATTAAAGAGATTTGGAATATCTTAGAGACCACACACGAGGGTACCAAAACTGCTAAGAACTTCAAACTGTAAATTTTAACATCTAGGTTTGAAGAAATTAGAATGAATGCGAAGCTTAATGATATAGTAAACTCGATTTTTAACCTAGGTGAGAAGATCCTCGGGTCTAAGATAGTTCGAAAAGTCTTTAGATCCCTACCTGAAAGGTTTAGACTTAAGATCACTGGTATTGAAGAAAGTAAGGATTTAGATGAAGTTAAGATACAGAAACTCGTAGGATCTCTCCAAACCTATGAACTTACCATTTTTCAACCAAAGAAGGTTAAATCTATAACTAAGAACACTATTAGGGAAGAAGTGAGTGAGTCTACTAACGTTGAGACCCTTAGGAATGACAAAATAGCTTATTTCGTGAAAAATTTCTAGAAGGTGATGAGAAATTGGAGAAAACCTCATGATAGGAAAAATGATGTTCCTAGTAAATTCTCGAAAGATAAGCTTGAGAAGAATAATCCTAGGACTTCTATTAAGGAAACCTTGTTTGTTAGATGTCATGAGTGTCAGGGTTTTGGTCACTATATGAATGAATGTCCTAATTTAAAGAAGAATTTGAATTAAAAAAAAGGGGTAAGGCATTAGCAGTGACTTTGAGTAATGATAAAGCAGATTCAAGTATTCAGAGTGATACCTCTTGTGGTGAAAATGAACAAAATTTAATGACTTTCACGTCTATAACTAAGATTGAATCTGATAAGGAGAATGAAACGATGGAGAATGATGAACATAGTGAGAATTCTGAGGATGACTCTGAGGATGAAACCGATATTCATAAGTCTTATCGACAATTATTTCATGAAAGTCTTAAAATCAAGAAGGTTAATAAAGATGTACTAAAAAAAGGTTAATGAACTGGAAAGAGGGAGAGAGAGAAACTCTTAAGTGGCCTTCAGGATTCTACCAAAAATTTGGGTGAGTTGAAGCTGGTAAATGAGAATCTAAAAGCTAAAGTTAAATCTTTAACAAGTGATCTAGAAAAATCTAATACTCAACTTCATTCCTTCATTAGTGGTACTCAAAAACTAGTTAATCTATTAGTGATGAACAAGCCTACTAGAAATAAGCATGGTCTACTATACGTTCAAAATAGTAATACTACTGATAGTACTTTCAAGACCACCTTCGTCTCATCCACCAACAAGATTAGGAATACTGCTAAACCTAAACCCAAGGGCAAAAATGTCTTAGAATCGAGGCCTACTAGACAATGTAGGATCGATCGTCCTATAAATTGGCAACAACCTCCGAGTAGGGGTTGAGCCTAGGTTTATTCCCACATATCACCATTGTGGCGCACTGGGACACACAAGATCTAGGTGTCGTAAGCTCGCAACTAGTAGTAAAAGTCTAGATATCTCAAGCAAGGTTAACTTTCTCGTCAATTAGGTTAGCCACTTAACTGAGATGATGACTCAATTAACTAGTCATATTTCTACTTCTAAGAAGGTTTAGGTTAATAAGAGTGACCTGAAAGGTCGTGAGACTGATCGAACACTTAAAGGTGAGAGCATCCATGTACCTCATTGATTAAGTACGTTGGTGCATGTTCGTGTTTTAGCATTGTGTGACATTGACTTATGTATACATCACATTTGTTTATTTATTTTTTAGGTAAAAAAACTCATGCATTTTTTATTTATTTACTTTTACTATTTTTTTTTTGTTTTTGTTGTTGCTTTGTGTGTTTGGTGCAATCATGTTTTAGAAATATAACAAAATGAAAATTTGAAAATAAAAATACAGGAAAATGTTCTTTTATAGCATAATATACAATATACTTGATTTTGTTTATTGTGATCGAGCATGGGTTAAATCAGTGAACTGTAACATAATTTTTATTGTTGACTTAGGTTATTTATAGAGTACTTAGTATAAGTATATTCATATACCATCTATACTGTACACACTATGATATTATTAGTAGGACTCTACTGTGCGTGTGAGGTTTGGGATGTCAATCAATTGTTCGTCAGGTGACTTCGAACATGAATTGAACTTATTTATTAGACATAAGCTCAAGTTTATCCCCTATATTAAAAAGTTCAATATCTTATATTCTTCATTGGAGCCTATTTGACTCAAGCAACTAATCCTGCAAAGTTTCTCATAACCTGGTGCCTATAGTCAATTGACTTGAGTTAACCAACTTAAAGCTCGCTACAGAGGTCATTTTAGTCACTTAATAAAGATGGACTTGCACTTAAGATAACAAAAAATACTTATGCTCAAATTCATGGGGAGAAAAGAAAATTTTCATATAAAATGAGCTTTTCTGTATAGATTATAATGTGCTTTAAATTGGTTGTCTTTCATAAGTAGAGGAATACTTATTGGCAGTGGTGTTTAACGTGTTTTTTCTCACAAAATTAAAGTTTGGAGTCTTACTTCCTAAAGATGACACTTTACACATATACGTCACTTGTACAATTTACGCCATGTTAACTTGGGTTACGTATGTGGGAAGGAATATTGTCCATTACTCATACTTATACATGCTAACAACTGCATTTTGGGATTATTGTATGTTAATTCTTGATCCCTTATCATTTGTGACAAAAATAAGGAGTAATAAAAATTTTGGTTAATGTACACAAAAGTCTTTTGATTTGCCATTAAAATTGAATGTTAATATTTTTGTTTCGGAAGTATATAATTTTTGTTTCAGCTAGATTAAGTTTTGATGTCTAGTGATATCAATGTTTCTTTTGGTATGTTGGTTTACATTGATATTGCAT
>CAIGRB010086331.1:0-16745 GCA_903798255.1 Fraxinus quadrangulata | reverse complement strand
CAAAAGTCTTTTGATTTGCCATTAAAATTGAATGTTAATATTTTTGTTTCGGAAGTATATAATTTTTGTTTCAGCTAGATTAAGTTTTGATGTCTAGTGATATCAATGTTTCTTTTGGTATGTTGGTTTACATTGATATTGCATCTTAATTTAGCTGATATGATTTAATGCATCTAATTTTTACCTGGTATGACTAATGATTAACTATTTCAATTATGTTTATTCATATTACTGTTTCACAAGATTTTACATTGGTTATTGAGTTGTTTGATTCAGGAAATAGGTTTACAAAGAAAAAGTACAATTCAGTCAAGACGGTTGATTTGATAGTAGTAGGTGTTTTGAGTCTATTTTGTTTTACTACCTTGACTTTAGATTTGTAATTTTGTCACAGAATGCCAAATGAGAAGCTTGTTAGGTTTTCTATGTAATTGGCAAATCTGTGAACAAAAATGACTAGATTTAATGTGTTGTAAAAGTCAAGGAGTAAGTTACAAATATTATAAATTAAGTTGTATTAGGTCTAGGGTTCGAGAATGGAAAAGAAGGAAAAACAGCGCCGCAATTTCACTAGACTATCGCCATGACTTGGCTCGAGCAGCAAAAACATAAATAATGTTGCTAGCCTGTCGCCCGCCTGGCCTTCGCTCGAGCGACACACCGTCGCTCGCTTGTCGCCCAACTTTTGTTCTAGCGAAAGGGTTATCTGGAGAATCTTAATTCATATTTTCAAGCCTTTTTATCCGACCCATTCATTCCTAAACCTACAGTATAAATACCAGAACACCTTTAAACGTCTTTTCTTAAGGTTGAACATTGATAAAACATTGATTACTTAATATTCTCTCCATCCATAGCTTTCAACCTTCATTGATTGTTTTGTCCTTGGCATTGAAAACGCCAAAATATTTAATCCAAATATCAAATTGCTACTTCCTACACTTCTGTTAGAGTATTGAAGATCAAGGGCAGGTGACTGGAGTTCCAGTTGTTCGAGAACGTTGAGTTCTTCGTTAATCCACAAGAGATGGACAAATTCATAAAGTCAAGAGTTGGTGCAGGAGCGCGCAATCCAGAAGGACTTTGAAAACTGCAGTTGGGAGTTGATGCACGAGCACGTAATCTAGGGGAACAGTGGAAATTGCAGTTAGGAGATCAGAAAGTACTAGTGGTAGTCGAATCTGGCAAACTGTAAGTTCTAATTCTTTATAGTAGATTGTTGATTTTCAAAGTGCTCGAAGTTTTTACCCAATTGGGGTTTCTCCGTGATCATTCCTGTTGTTTATTTATTGTTTTCATATAACTGTGGTATTTCAACAAGAAAAATTGGATTGTTTGATTAACCATCTAGAAATAATTAATATTGACTTGTTGCTAATTGATTATGAAGTTTTAATTTCGCATAATCACCTATTCACCCCCTTTTAGGTGTAATTTGGGTTGAGCCTCGTTATTTCACAGTTGACTTTAGGGCAACAAATTTTAACACCCTTACAAGCTTAATAACTCGAATTATAAAGGATACGAAGAGAAATTTTCAAATAAAATGTGTTTTTTAATGCATTGATTAGAGAAATGCCTCTCATTAAACACGTCCAATTAAACCGACCTCTAATTTAAGACTTTCACCAAATTTCTTCATATTAACCTTAGATAATTGACACAAGATTTTTAATTTCACACATAGAATCCTCATTTATCTCAATATTTTCCTACAACAATAAAATCGCCCCCAAACTATTCTAAATTCGGTCTAAAATGTAAAATATAGTGGTTTTAGGTTTAGCATCTATGGTCCACTATTTCAACATATCCAATTATGAAATCAACTCATTTATACACAATGCTTAACTTAATTCATACGGTCAATATATATCAAACTTCACATGAAAAGCAAAAATTAACTAAGCATGCAACATATTCACCAATTCATATATCAATTCATAATTCAATATATTTCTTATTGTTAACTAGGTCAACTAACATGCTCAAGCACACAAAAAGAAAATATTTTTGGAATTTTTCAAATTTTTCATTTTTTTGTATTTTTCTAATATCTAAAGCAATAAATACACACAAAATAAAAGAAGACTCATATTTTTCACCCCCAAACTTAAAATTCAACATTGTCCTCAATGTCTTAAATTTTAAATCCGTATACAAAGGGGTAAGGAACAAAATGAAGAAAAGCTTTTCCTATTACTTTTGTTGTTTCCTTAGTCAATGTTGGTTTAAGTATTTCGCGATGTCATGTTCCTAGACAATGCGGTTAGATAAAACATTCAAAATCAAATACTTGGAACTAGTGAAGCTTTGCTGTTTATCCTTCATTCCCACGACTATCTCATTTGTATCAAAAACCAACAAGGCCCGACTTGTAAATAGGAATGGCCTTACCAAGATTATTGGCATCTGATATGCCTCTTCTATGTCCAGGATGATAAAGTCAGTAAGAAAAATGAACTCTCCCTCCTTGATAAGTATGTCTTCGACTATTTCGTTAAGGTGCTTCAGTGATCGATCAGCTAGCTGAAGGATAATAGATGCTGCTTTAAGATCTCCTAATCCCAGTTTTCTGTAAAAAAGCAAGGGAATTAAATTAATATTCACTCCTGAATCAATTAAATAATTTATATTATGTAAATTTCCTATAGAGCTAGTTAAAGTGAAACTTCCTAAATCTTTAAGTTTGGGAGGGATCTTGTGCTGAATGATTGTGCTATACTCCCAAGAGAAAGCTATTGTATCATGCTCAGGCAACTCCCTCTTCTAAGTCAACATCTCCTTCAAGAACTTGGAGTAGTTTGATATTTAAAAGATCGTGTCAATGAAAGGGACGTTGACATGAAGTTTTTTGAGGACTTTCAGGAACTTTGTGAACTTCTTCTCCAACTTGGTATTTTTCGACATTTGAGGAAATGGGACTGGTGTACAAGTGCTTTGATAAGAACTATTACCTCAACTTGTGGATTGTCCGAATGCATTTGCTGATCCTTCTCTGTTGATTTTTTAGAATACTTTACTTGTTCTTTGCCCTTTGTAGATACCTAGGTATCCTTAGTATTGCTCCTTCTTGCAGTAATTTCGGGTAGCTGAACCCTAATCCTAGTGGTGATGGCTTGAATCTGAATGACGGAGATGAATGATGGTGACTTTTTAGATTCATAACTCACCGCCTCAACTACTAGTACCTGCTTTCGTGGATTTTTTTGTTTCGCTAGGTTAAGGTACCTTGTGGTCTATTGGCTATTGCAGTTGTTATCTGTTCCACCTATTGTTCCAAATTCTTGATAGAAGTCTGCTGATTTTGGAAATTGGTCTCAATCTTTGTGATGTACTAAGATAGCAAATCTTCCAACGATGGCCTTCGTTCTTGCTGATATTAATGTTGTTGTTGGAACCCTAGTGGTCTATTCTGATAATTTTTCCCTTGATTATTAGCCCATGAGAAATTTGGCTGCTTGTTTCATTCTGGATGGTAATTGTTGGGGATAGCTCTGCTATCTCTGGAAGTTTTATGCAGAGCTGACCTCAATTGGTTGACCTATGTGAGTAAAAGCCAAATGGTAACTTGTAGTGATGTGATATACCCCACAACCTGTGCACACCAAAGCTAAAGTTTGTACCATATTCATAGAATGGGTCAAAGTGTCAAGTTTTCTCGTTATTGCCTCCATCCGTGCTGCCAACGTTGTCATTACGTCCACATTATGTATACCAGATATTTTCCTCTGGACTTCCCTTCACTCGCCCACATCGATTGATTTTCTACTATTCTTTCATATAGCATATAAGCATCGTCCACGTCCATAGTAATTATCGTTCCTCCCACCGAAGCATCTACCATGTTTTTGAACTCCTGACTATACCGTAGTGGAAGAGGTACACTTGAGCTTCCTTAGGAATTTCTAGATTGGTACTTTTCATGTACAAACTCTTGTACCATTCACATGCTTCTGGGTAGCTTTCGAGGTTCTTCTATATATTTCATTCCAAATCTGATGAACTCGAGTTGTCGGGAAAAACTTCATGGTGAATTTATAAACCATGTCGTTCCATAACTGTATGCTTCCAGGAGGTTGAAAAAACATCCATGCTTTTGTGGCCCCCTTCAGAGTGTGAGGAAATAGACGCATTCGAAATGCATCTTGTGATATTCCCTCATGGCTGATTACTTTGTACAGCATGATAAAGGCATGTAAGTGTCATGAAGATTCTATGTGGCCTTCCTGCATAACTTGACTTTATGATGATTCTGGAAAAGGTTTATAACATTTGATCGAATGTGGAAGTTAGATTGTCCAAAGGGCGGATAGATGATCGAAGGTTGAATAAGAGTTGGCATTGGATTAACATAATCCCCCACTAATACCGGTTGAGCATGAGGTGGTTGCTCAACTGGAAGTGTTGCTTCCTGTAATGCATCTTGAACTTGATTTTGATTCCCAGCTATTATCCTAGCTTTTCTATGTTCTCTTCTACGTTGCTTAAAAGACCTTTCAATCTCAATATCTATAAGGAGAATCTCGATCGTGTCAAGAATTTGTTTAAACCAGTATAGGCCTGTGAAGAGTGAAATAAGAAAATATGAGGTATCTCAATTAAGGCCTAAAAATAAAAAAATTAAACTCAATATAAACTACTTAATTAAAATTAAATCTGTTATTCCCCCAACAACGACGCAAAAACTTGTTCGATTGAAACCCGCAAGCGTACGGGATTGTTAACAAGTAATAATAAAGTGAGTTGTGTGTTATCGTTCCATGAAAAATAATTTTTAATCATAGTTCACTAGTTACCACTAAATTCAATGTTCGTGACACAAAAAAGGTGATTTTGTAGTGATCTATACTAATTCTAAACTAATAAAGCAATAAAATTTATTTTGTCAAATATGTGATTGATTGTACTGGATTTTGAATCCATTTATTTCAATTTTTGATTCGTAATCTAGTCAATTTCATGCTTCGTGACAATCGATAAAGTTAGTGTATTTAATTATATTTTTCAAGATAAATTAAATATATTTTAATCACGACCCGGTCATAATATTAGTCTGAATTCATATGACCAAAATGCGTTGAATTGTAGATTATCTATATGATTGCATATGTGATAAATATTATTCCTAATTTTATCTACATATGTTAATTTTACAACGTTCTAGATTTATTGTAAGTCTCACAACAATACAACAGGCAACTAATTATTCAATTGGTGGTCAAACAATTTAATAATACAACGGGCATGCAAAATCAATGAAGAAAATCAAGAAATAAATATATTACTAGTCTTAAATTAAAACAAATATTTAATAGGGTTCATCATTCATCCAATACAATAGAAAGACTAGCCTAGCATTCTAATGATTAAATTATAAAAGAAATATTGGAAAAAATCACCTAGCAAGAAGAAAAATTGAAGGAAGTGAAAAAATATTTGATGAATCTTGTAAAGGGATGAATATCTTCAATAATTGTAATCCGTCTTGATCTTGATGCTTAGCATCGTTCTTGAATGATTTTATGATATGGATCTAATTTTTTAGAGGTAAGAGAGAGCTCCTCCAATGGCTGCCCCCATATATTCTATGGGATGAAATTAAGGTTAAAATTCACGCCAAATTACCTTCCAAAAGAGTTTCAATCAAATAAGAAAAATTGTCTTTGCGAGTGCGTGATTTTGTCTTTGTACAGCCTTCAATATTTTGATCACAACTTTCTCTCTCGATATCCGGTTGAGGTGGTTCAAAGTGCATTAGAAATATAAGAAATAGAATTTTTCCTATTCAAATATTTACTATTCCAAAAATGGGTCTCAAACTCTAGTTGAAAATCTAGAATATGTCTTGTGCTGTTGGAAATTGATTTGTAAAGATTATTTGATTATATTTCCTTTCTTTTTGACTTCTTGTTGCATCCAATTGATACCTAACACTCTCAAAACTTCATCGTGAGGTCCGTCACGACTTTTGAGTATTTTCACTTTAGTCCCTACACTTTGGATTTGCTTCATTTCAGTCATTTTCTCTTATAATCTTGTTCATTTATCTTTCAATTATATCCAATTAAATCCTTGACATCTTTGATCTTCATTTTGTCAGCCGTCTCATCTATGGATTGTTTGGAATTTAGTTCCTGACTTTTGGATTTCGTATTTTTTTACTATTTTTGCATTCTTTTCTCTAGTTCTTCATCAAATATCGAGTTTTACCTACAAAATACAAAATAACACAAGTTAGAAAGTATTTTATCCAATGAATAATAAAATATCATTATTTAGATTCCTGAATAAGTGTAGAAACCACACTTATCAAGTAGAAATGTAATAACCCGGGCCTCATACCCAGTACATATGATATAACGGCTTATGCACGAGGCCCGAGTCGTTATAAAAAAATGTGGATTTCTGTAATGACCCAATTTCTACGTCCAAACCGTTAATTTATGTACAGTCCCATCTGGGAGAACCTAGACATATCTTACCCCATCATGGCTTTGTGTTGCATCCACAGAATTTGAACACATGACATTCCCTTAAAAAATATTTCGATTAAATCCTAGTAAAAATTGGGCAAGTTGTCAACTGATATCAATTATTCAACTTAAGTCTCTTATAAGAGGAGGTCATATGTTTAAATTCTGGAAACACGATAGAAATCCTTGAAGTGTAAGATGGGATCAGGCTTTCCAAGAGCGGACAATATATAAAATATAACGAATTGAGTACAGAGGTCTGGTTCATTACAAAAATATGAATTTTTTGTGCCTCTGATCCCAACCCAATATGTAATATACACTGTCTGCTATGGGAAAGCATGAGTTCTTCTTACCCCTCATGAATTGGTATTAGGATTCAACTTAAGTCTCTCTTAAGGAAAATGTAATGTGTTCGAATTCTAAGGACACGATAAAAATCCATAAAGGTTAAGATGGGCTCAGGTTTCCCCAAAGCGAGCAGTACGTATGATATAACGGTTTGGTATAGAGGTCTGGTCGTTACAAAAAAACTCATGAAAAATACCATTCTTTTCACATAATTTAGAAAAGCTAGCATTTTCAAATTCCTTATCATGATCACTCCTAATTCTTACAATTTTAATCCCTTCAAAAAAAAAAATTTCACTGGTCAATTTTTTATATGAGAATGTGACTCTTTCAAAGATATCAAATTTCTCTCTTAAGAAGTCTACCCAAGTGTAACTAGAGAAATTATCAACAACTACATAAATATACATCTTACCATTGAGACTTTCAATCTGAATTGGCCTCATTAAGTCTATATGTAGCAATTCAAGGTTGTGATAGGGACTAAGAAACTGACCTTATTTGTGTGTAGTTTTAGTTTATTTACATTTCTGGTATGAGTCACACGTACTTTTAGGTTTTCTGTGAGTTTAGGAATTCATTTTACTACATTGAGTTTGTCTGATAAGTTTTCCACAGCTTAGATGTCCAAATCGTTTGTACCACGTCTGTATAGTCAGCTTTTAAAACATGATATGAAATTTCATATTCAAGCAAATAGTATTTATCATTAGACCTAACACCACATAGAACACAACTACCATCACTTTTCAGAACCTTACACGTATTTTTAGTGAATATTACCATGAGTTCATCAATACAAAGTTGACCTACACTAATCAGGTTAGATTTGAAGTTATTAATAAACAAAACATCATTCAAAATAGGTAATCCATCTATGTCAATAGTACCAACATCGTAAATTGCACTTTGGGCACGATCCCCAAAAATAACTAGTTTACTTGCATGACATTTGAAGTTGGTTAGCATAGAATGGTTACCGGTCATGTGTTTAGAACATCCACTATCAAAATAATAAGAGTTGGGTACAATAGATTTATATGCTATATTAACAACATAACTACTAAAGTCACTTTTTCTTACCCAAAATTGTCTTAATCTAATTTACAATTTTGCTTTAAAGTGCTAGTGAGCAGGTGAACTCCTTTTTTGACATGTTTCTTGTTAGTAAAACAATAAAGTGAATCATGTCCATACAGACCACAGAAGCTACATCTAACAGTGTGTTGTGTCTTACCGTTCTGATTTTGAGAATGATGTTTTACCTGGTGACACAATTGGAATTAATAGTCAAAACATGTAGGTATAAGTCAGACATTGATACAATCCTGCTGTCAACGGTTCTGTCTAGTACTTTAACTCCAACTTCAGATGTCTAACCTAGTGATTTATCATATCCAGCTTCTTTGACAAACTTCTACTGGAGTTGATTCTTTCTTCTTTCGTTTCCCTTCATAGCCTAACCTTTCTTTGATATTCGAGATTCTTCCATAGCTGAGAACATCACTTAAGTGGGCAGATCCATTGGTCACTTGTTTAACTCTCTCCTTGGTATAGCTCGGTAAGGAGCTCCAAAACTTGATTTTTTTTTCCTTCAGAACTTTGGATAAAACTTCTTTTTCAGTTGCAATCCCATCACTTTCTTCTTCAATGAACTCTATCATTGCAAGAAGTGTAACATTCTTTTCTTCTCAAACTCTAGTTTCCTTTTCAGTGTCATGCATTCTGAACATACATGACTTGGTCCAACTATGATTGTATTCAGTGAATTTGTACCGTAGGCAACAATTGCGAGGATTTATAGTCAAACTTAAGGCTGATAGTAAATTAGGTTACCTGGTTATCGCCAGTTTTATCCTCATCATCTGAATTTGACTCTTTGTCCTCATCTTCGCCCCATGTGATATTCATTGCCTTCTTACATCGAGACTTCTTCAACGTGTATACACATTCAAAAACTATGTATCCAAATCCTTCACATTCATGGCATTGAATACAATTTTGATTTCTCTCCTTAGATGAAGTTGGATTTTGCCTTGAGTTGTTAAAGAACTTCTTCTTCTATTTTGGTTGATGTTTTGAACTTCTTCCTTTTTTATTGCTCTTCAGGAATTCCACAAATTATTTGGTGAGCATGACCATATTTTTATCACTCTCACTTTCTTCATCATATTCTTTCTCAATATCTTTGGCTTTGAAAGAAACTCCGAATCCTTTTTCTTTCTTTCTCCTATGAAGATGCAACTCATATGTCATTAAGGAGTCTACCAATTCTTCCACATTTATGCTTTCAATGTTTTTACCCACTTCAATAAAAGTTACTTTGGAATGAAATCTATCAAATGGTGATTTAAGAATCTTCTTCACTATTTTGCCTTCTCAATACTTCTTCTTGAAGTGTATGCTGAGTTACTTAAATTGTTCATCTTCTCATTGTCAGTTGTTCAAATTCAAGGGTGAGCATTTGAGATTTTGAAAACTTCACAATAGCAATTCCTTCATGAGTTGCTTGTAGTATATCCCAAGCTTACTTGGCTACATTGTATGTAGAAATTAAGCGAAATCGATTAGAATCCACAAAAGAGAAAATTGCATTTAAAACTTTTGAATTCCAACTAGTATTGCTAGAATCTATAGTTCCACACTCTTTAGCCTTTTTTTATCTTTATTTCTCATTTTCAGTCACATTCGGTATTTTATATTCATAGATGATAGAATGCCAAAATTTTTATCTAAGAATTGGACATAGACATGCATCCTAATCTTCCACATATGTGTAGTTAGTTCCGTCTAAGACAAGAGGTCTAAATGGTGTTTCATCCATTACTAGATTTTTCGTAGATCACACTTTAAAGTGAATTCGCTCTGATACCAAGTGCAAATTCTAAAACTAGACAATTTAAAAATCCCTTTTTAATTATATTATTTAAACAGTAGACTTCATTCAGTCAGAATATTCTATACTTAGTTTTTAGTAGTTCTGACTGCAATGTGTAGATTAGATATGTATTCTATAGTTAAAATTGACAAGTAGATTAAAACTTGAACACCGCATGTAATGTAGTAAATTTCAAAGGGAAGCATCCACGGACCCCATGCCATCGGTTATACAATCCACTAAATCAAATGATAAAAAATACAATAGTCTCAATTTTTTAATTTCGTAAAATCAACAAAAATAATCAAAAGAAATCTAAGAATAACTCCATTGTATCTTCTTCTTTTGACTTGTTGAGAAGTAAAATCAAACCCTCCGATCTTGACTTTATCACCACTTCACTATTGTATTTGGTCATAACCACCATTTTGGATTAAGAATCATCATTCTTAACTCACGCCAAATAGCTTGATCAATGAATAGGATTGTACATCGGAGCACGTTGTTTGTTTTCTTCAAATACGTTGAAGAAGATGGTTGGCTTTGAAAATAATCAATAAAGCATGGTTCCAATTGAACTTGCACGAAGACGACAGAATCCTTTAGCTCTAGGTCACCAGACGTGAATGTCTTTCAAAGATGTAATACCAATCTTGTTTGCTTCATTTACTTATGTAAAGTAATCAGCAAGGACTAGAATTAATTCTTACCAAAAACAATGATCATTAAACACAGTAAGAATATATTATATCACAAAAGATATTTTTGATAGGTTAATAAGTAGACATGAGGAAAGTTTAATGTGTAAACCACTCTATCCTTAAATTTACCTAACTTATCAGAGAATATTTAGGATGACAAGTATATAATTATGTACGAGCTGCAATATGGTAACAAGAAAACGTCTCTTGTTTTAAGTATTAAAATCCTAAAAATCACTTCATGTTGAATATACTTAACATCCAGTCAGTTAAAACTGACTGCCCATTAGGACTTGTATCCCGCCTCACATTTTTGACAGTTCCTCAACATTTATAAATCAATCCATTTATTAAGTAAGACAATAAATTAATATGTAAAAAGTTTTTCCAACACAGTTGAAAATGAGTTCGGGAAAAAATGAATTTTTAAAAGATTGAGCTCAAACATGGGCTTATCATGCAATTTGACATTCTCTCACTTATTTTTTGACACATTAATATTTCAGCTCTTGGTCATAAATGAGAAGATGAAATTTTAAAAGCGACATCATGTTAAGTCTTCTCATTTATTAACGAGAAATGATAAGTCGAGATATCAAAAAATATGTGTCAACTGAAGACATGAGATCTAATACTATACATATTTTTTTAAAAAAAATCAAGTTGTCTTGATAAGAGCATTTTATGCAATTATTCGTACTTCTATAATTCTATTCTTATTTGATTATATGTAAATGAGCATATTCTACTTAATTTGTGTAAATTATGTGAATTGTAGAAAAAAAAATCTCTCAAATTGGATACAATTGATGTGAAAAGGGCTATTTGAATCTTTCTTGGAGTTTATTCGAAGCAATTGAAGATTGACCGGATTGTAAGTGATCAATTGGAAGTATAAATAGAGCATTCGGTAAAGATCATAAGTTTCGAGGGTTAAATTTGACATTTGAAAAGTAAGGAAACTAAATTACAAACTTCTAAAATTGCATTGGGTCAATTATAAATTATTTTTGGATGAGAATGACTTGAATGTAAAGACTAGAAGAAAGTGCGATTGAAAAAGGGAATCGTTTCATTTTTCTAGTCAAACTCTTTGTGAAAATCAATTTGAACAGGAATTTTAGCATAAATCTTACTCTATAAATAAATGTCTTAGCCCAACAATTTAGTGAGGGTTGAGGATTTTATTATACACGTGTATTCAAGTTGAGGCTTGGGGATCTATTATATACATATTATACGAGTCAAATGGGTCTCTTTGGACACAAAAGTCATATCAATTACAAAAAAACAAAAAAAAAAAAAAAAGAGAGCCTCAAAAGAAGGGAAAGTCAAGAAATCAATCAAAATGTTAGGGTTTCAAGGGTTTACAAGAAGAAGACAAATTCATCGTACAAGATTTTATCTTTTTGTAGTTTTTCCTTCAAATTGAGCGATTTGCTTTAATTCTTTCTCTTATTTTTCTCCTTCCATGATGTGTAATTAAATAGATAGTTAGGATGATCTATTGTAACTTAGTTTGGAACATTAATATTAATTAAAAAGTGTAAATCTCCAATTGATGTTGTGAATTATTTTTATTTTTATTTAACACTTTGGATTAATACTATCATTGATTTGTGAGCAATAATTACGTCGAGAGGTGAATTATTTGTTTAGACCACCACATGGTAAACTTGTAATTTGGATAATTCAGTAGAGATATACTTTTATAGTTGCCGTGGTCGTTACATAAATTCTTTGATGATTAAATACTCAAGGCTTATTTGAATTCACATGGAGATGTGGTATATTAACTTAATTATATAGGAATGGTTTGAACTCGAGAGAGATAAATTAATTAATTTACAAGAAGATGATGGCGATGATATGCTTGTGAGATATATTTTCTCCGTGCTAAATTATAAAAAGAATGAGGCTCAAGTATATTTGGATGAACATAGTAACATGTTTATGGAAAATCTCTTCATCTTTCAACCCAAAGAATTACCAACTAAAGAAGAAGAACATGAAGAAATCGAAGAATTAATCATGATGGAGCCAAACAAATTAGTGGCATTGAAAGAAGACGGACTTAGTATACAAACATCCAACTTTGTTGATTTTGTGATTAAAGCCGCTGAGGAGATCAAAATATTCTTTGATTAGTTTGAATTGGTTATGAGTCATACTATATTCGAAACAACAAAGTAAGATTTTAGAAAAAGCGAAATGTGGTGCAAAGACAATCTAAACAAACTAAGCAAGACCTTCAAAGTGCTGTTCAAAGTATCAAAAAAATCATTGTCCAAAGTCAAGTGCGAGGCTATAAATCAAGAACTAATTCACCCATCTTTCTAACTCTTTTAACTTTTTAATTTTGTGTTAATGCATTACATAGAGAAAATAATAATGCATATTATATGTTGAAATTTTTTCAAGTTTTCAAAAAAAAAAAAAAGTTTCTAGATTTGATCGCAGTCAATTGACCTGCTATTTGCCACTAATTTATAATCCGCGGTTGACCAAAAAAAAATCACGAAAAAAAAAATTTCTTTCTTTCTTCTTTTATTTCTTCTATAATACTAAAAAAAAGAAAAAAAAACCAAAAAAATATTTTTTTTAAAAAAAAATTATTTTTATGTCATAACTAAATTACAATAGTCATTCCAAATTAAATTAACATAAACTCNAGTAAGGAAACTAAATTACAAACTTCTAAAATTGCATTGGGTCAATTATAAATTATTTTTGGATGATAATGACTTGAATATAAAGATTAGAAGAAAGTGCGATTGAAAAAGGGAATCGTTTCATTTTTTCTACTCAAACTCTTTGTGAAAATGAATTTGAACAGGAATTTTAGCATAAATCTTACTCTACAAATAAATGTCTCAGCCCAACAATTTAGTTAGGGTTGAGGATTTTATTATACACGTGTATTCAAGTTGAGGCTTGGGGATCTATTATATACATATTATACGAGTCAAATGGGTCTCTTTGGACACAAAAGTCATATCAATTACCAAAAAAAAAAAGATCCTCAAAAGAAGGGAAAGTCAAGAAATCAATCAAAACGTTAGGGTTTCAAGGGTTTACAAGAAGAAGACGAATTCATCGTACAAGATTTTATCTTTTTTCTAGTTTTTCCTTAAAACTAGCGATTAACTTTAATTCTTTCTCTTATTTTTCTCCTGTCATGATGTGTAATTAAATAGATAGTCAGGATGATCTATTGTAACTTAGTTTGGAACATTAATATTAATTAAAATGTTTAAGTCTCCAATTGATGTTGTGAATTATTTTTATTTTTATTCTTAATGCTTTGGATTAATACTATCATTGATTTGTGAGCAATAATTACGTCGAGAGGTGAATTATTTGTTTAGACCACATAGTAAACTTGTAATTTGGATAATTCAATAGAGATATACTTTTATAGTTGCCGTGATCGTTACATAAATTCTTTGATGATTAAATACTCTTACAAGAAGATGATGACGATGATATGCTTGTGAGATATATCTTTTCCGTGCTAAATTATAAAAAGAATGAGGCTCAAGTATATTTGGATGAACCTAGTAACATGTTAATGGAAAATCTCTTCGTCTTTCAACCCAAAGAATTACCAACTAAAGAAGAAGAACATGAAGAAATCGAAGAATTAATTATGATGGAGCCAAACAAATTAGTGGCATTGAAAGAAGATGGAATTAGTATACAAACCTCCAACTTTGTTGATTTTGTGATTAAAGCCGCTGACGAGATCAAAATATTCTTTGATTAGTTTGAGTTGGTTAATTTAAATAAGTCATACTATAATCGAAACAACAAAGTAAGATTTTAGAAAATGCGAAATGTGGTGCAAAGACAATCTAAACAAACTAAGCAAGACCTTCAAAGTGCTGTTCAAAGTATCAAAAAAATCATTGTCCAAAGTCAAGTGTGAGGCTATAAATCAAGAACTAATTCACCCATCTTTCTAACTCTTTTAACTTTTTAATTTTGTGTTAATGCATTACATATAGAAAATAATAATGCATATTATATGTTGAATTTTTTTCAAGTTTTCATAAAAAATAAAAAATAAAAGTTTCTTGACTTGATCGCAGTCAATTGACCTGCTATTTGCCACGAATTTATAATCCGCGGTTGACAAAAAAAAAATCACGAAAAAAAAAAATTCTCTCTTTCTTCTTTTATTGCTTCTATAATACTAACAAAAAAAGAAAAAAAAAACCAAAAAAAAGAGATACGTGCAATAATGTATAAAACGCAATTAACAAGCATATATACAAAAAAAAAATACATAATCAGTTAGGTATACAAACATTATTACATTTAAGAGCCCTTTCCAAATTAAATTAACATAAACTCGCGTCTGGATATATTGATAATTGTTTTTCCTGTTCTTTTTCAAGTATGATGAAAATATTTTACAGAACGAGCAAGGGATAAAAGAAGATAAAATATCAAGTGCTAACCAAACATAAGCGAATGGAATGAATTTTGCGTAATCAACCTTAGAATATACACCCGGATATGTGATTGAAAAAATAAGTTTGTGTGTGTATCACACGGGAGAGTAAGGAATATTTGATCATTATGGATCGAAAAATAATCAACTTAAAAAGTTCATAATTATTAGATTGATTATGCTTGCACACACATCGATCGAGCGTAGAATAAATAAAGAACTAGTCTTAGTTACATTACTCATGAATTTTGTATGAATTTGCAAACAATTTCAATACTTGATGCGTAGTTTGACAAAGTTATTTAATGCATTTATATTTTTATTTGTTTACTTGTGTGTTCAGTAGATCTTGCTCAAGATGAACAAAAAATTCAAGTTTGGGATATTTGTTAAGTGCATTTTATAAGCTTACTCGAACTAATATCCTTATTTAATTATATGTAAATTCGGCGTATATTTACTTAATTTGTATAAATTGTGTTAATTATTAAAAAAAAAATCCCGACTTGGATAAAAATTGATGTGAAAATTGCTATTTGGAGCTTTGTTGGAGTTAATTCAGGGTAATCGAAGATAATCGGAATGCAAGTGATCAATTGAAAGTTTTAATGGAGCATTTGATAAAAATTCTTCAAGAATAAAATTCGACATTTGAAAAGCATGGAGACTAAATTGCAAACTTTCGAAACTTACATTGGGTTAATTATAAATGATTTTGAGATGAAGGGGACTTAATTGCAAAGATTAGAAGATGAAATACTAAAATTGCATGAGAAAATGAGTATAATTTGAAAAGTGAATTTCCTTTTTCTACTCAAAACTAAAACCAATTTGAACAATTATTTTGACCTAAATCTTGTTTTATAATAAGTCGGGGCTTAGGGGTCCATTATACTCATTATACAAGTCAAAAGGATCTCTTGGGACAGAAAAGTCATCAATTAAAAAAAATGTCCAAAATGATGAAAAATCAAGAAATTGGGGTTTCAAGGGTGTACAAGAAGAAGGCGATTTCTTCATGCAAGATCTTCATCATTTTTCAGTTTTTCGTTAAAACTCGATAATGTACTTCAATTTTCTATTGTATTTTTCTTCTCCCATGATGTGTAATTAATTAGATAGTTAAGATGAAGGATTATAACATAGTTTTGAATCTTAATTTTAATTAAAAAGTTTTAAATCTCCCATTGATGTTGTGAATTGTTTTTACTTCTATTCTTAATATTTTGAATTAATTTGTCACTAATACATTGATTTGTGAGCAATAATTACTCCGAGATGCAAATTATTTGTTAGAACACGTCGTAAAAACCTGCAATTTGGATAATTGGATATAGATGCACTTTTATGGTTGTCGAGGTCGTTACATGAATTTTTTTGGTGATTGAATGCTCTTGATTAAGGCTTATTTGGATCCACATAGAAATAATGTAAATTGACTTAATTGTGTAAGATTTGTTTGAACTCGAGAAAAGTAAATGAATTAATTTAGAAGAATTCGACCGGATACACGTAATCAATTGTTATAAATTTGGTAATTGAGACTGAGGGAATAATTATATTGAACTCGTGAATCCTAACACTTAAACCATCATATCTATTTAGTGGCGGACTCATAATGGGTCCTGGTCAGTCACGTGACCCACCAACTTTCAATTTAAAATTGATTTTTTTATATAAACAAAAAACCTGATTCAGTAATTTGATTGATGGAGATATTGTCGATGAGGCAATGTTCATTGTAGTCTGAATTATCGTGAAAGTCGGAGGAGAGCTTGGCAGAGAAAATATCGAATCCATGATTAGAATCGCCAACGGTGATGAAGACGATTGTTCCGGACGGTTCCATTTTCACGGCGAAGGTACAAATTTGTGCTAGTGTA
>CAIGRB010086310.1:61402-85418 GCA_903798255.1 Fraxinus quadrangulata | reverse complement strand
ACCTTAATATATTTAATTAATAAAATATATGTTTAATTAATTAATTTGTAAATAAAATTTAAAAAATTCTAAGATTTGAAATTTTAAACCTTGATCTCTTAAATTTAAAATTTGTTAAACTAAACCTCTTAGTTATGTAATCTTCCCTTATTATAATTCAAGTTTCATCTTTATTTAGCTCATTTTTTTATTGAACTAAATATTTATATTAATTCTCCTTAAAATCTAAGTCAGAATCAATAAATAATTTAATCATACATTCTATAGAATTTTACTCAAATCTATTTAGTTTGATTTTTATCTAAACTAAACATCGGCTTTGTTGACCCCAATTTTAGCGCCAACAAAATCACATCCACCTTCCCCCACATGGGCATTCTCTGTGCACTAGAACATATCGTTAGGGGGTAAAGGACGTCATTCGAGAAAAAGGTCCACATGTCAAGTCAACTATCGGACGAGATATAATATGAATACAAGAAAGGTAGAGGGGATTCGAATAGGGTTAGAATGATTTATACATTTATTGTGAATGAACTCACATATATATAGGGAAATGCAAATGGGCCTAGTGGGTTAGTGGAACGAGTCTAACCTCAGTATGAGTTACTTGATTAAATAATCAAATTGAATTGATATAACTGATTGCTAAGTCGACCAATATGGGACCCCTTCCGTCACACGCATGTCACGTGATTTATAGATATAACAATAATTTTCCAAGTCCGAGTCCTATATTATATGGGAGTCGAACTTGAAATGTAAGTTGTCAAGTATGCAAGGTCTTACAGATTATCTCAAAAATATAAGCAACTCCAAAAAGTGAGAGAAGGCTTACGAACTGCCTCAAAAACATGCATCGATCCTAAATAGGTGGGGACTTATGAATTACCTTGAGAATATAAGTCACTTCAGTAAGTAAGGACTTACGAACTGTTTTGAAAAGATTTATACGAGCCTGAATAAGTGAGAACTTATAAATTGCCTCTGAAATATAACACTATGATTTATTGAAATTTTGTCAGTATATCATCTGTAATATGAACTAAACCAACATGTAATATAACATAATGTATCTATTGCACATATACAAAATAAATTGGGGTCCATTTGACATCTTCAAATAATAATGACGAGAACGTGAATAATAGCAAATCAAACTTCTTCAAGATAGAATATGCAGAGAGCGTTCGTGTATCATAGTAGATAATATGCTGTCGATAATAAAGTGCTAATGTAGATGACGTGGTGTATGTACTAGCTGTTGAAAATAGTGTCATGATGATGTGGCATTCATATTTTGCAACAATAATATATTGCATATGCTAGCAGTAATAATACTAAGATATCAGTATCACAATAGCACCTCAAGTTCAATTATAGATATTCATATAATGCATGAATTCTTGTTACGCCTCACCATCGAGGCTAAAAAAGCCCACGTAGCAACCAATTGGAAGCTCAACAATAGCCCACACGCGCCTCAACAGAAGTGTCGTGTGAAAGCAGAAGCTCCACGGTTAAAGAGAAGTGCCACCTACTGCAAAACAGCTATAGAGAGGTGATTCACTACTTCAGTCGAGGCTCTAAGTAAGTCGCTAGAGCATAAGCCTCTTAAAAATTTAGGAGAAGTGATGACACGCCGCCTCAACCAAAGCATAGTATGGAAAGCTGAAGCCCATATCAAAGCGGAAGCTTCCTAGCCTTAAAAGAGCATATTTCATGTCCACTTCTCCCAAAAGACTTTCTACAAAAAGATTTTATGCGAATGATTTATATGACCTCTTGCAGCAATATAAGGTCAAGTCTTGTCAACCTCTACCATAGGCATGTAAGACTAAGTCATGGGGTGGCTACTTTTTCTATTGTGAATTGATTGCAAGATAATAACAATAATGAAATAAATAAGAAGAAAACACGAACATCAAAATTTATGTGAAAACTTAAAATGGAAAAAAACCAAGGGCAGAGAAGAAAAATTCACTATAATCAATAGTGATTGTGTTTACATTATCAAAATCTTAATACTCTCAATTGATATTTAAGCTCTATAACTCTCAAGATATTGTTGAATGTAATGTATAGCCTATGTTTGGAGTATAAGTTGAAGAAAAAAATCATAAAATTCGCAAAATTCCAAAAAATCCGTCCAAGCGACGCCTAGGGTCTCGGTGCCTAGGTACTATTGTCAAAATAGAATGCCACACAACGACCACCTTTGTTTGGCATCCCAGGACCAGGTTCTTGCCTTCTTCTCTTCTACGAGGCGCCATCACATCGTAATATGGCACCGTATCGTTCACTTTCAGATTTAATTCTTTCAATGATATTTTCACTATCCTAAAGTCATTTTCCAAGTCAAACTTCCAATCTTTGATGAAATTTGATCCTTATTAATTAGGACTATAAAAAAAAACCAAATTTCATAGACTTCCTTTTCCAACCAAACACCACACCACAACATTTTCAAAATACATTAAATGTCACAAGTCATATGATGGATGATGTGACACCTACGACATTCTCAAGATATTGTTGAATTTAATGTAGAATTAAAACCATATATAGGAGCCTCTTTTTGAAGTACAAGTTGAAGAAAAAATCATATAATCCTCAAAATCCCAAAAAATTCCTCCAGGTGGCACCTAGACCCCAGCGCCTCGGTACTGTTGTCAAAACGGGGGGCCGTGCCATTACGCCCTCTGCTTGGCTACTCAGCACCGAGTTGTTGCTTTCTTCTCTTCTATAGGGCACTTCGGCGCCGTGACCAAGGCGCCACAACGTCCACTTTCGGTTTTAATTCTTCCAATTATGTTTTTCACCATCCCAAAGTCATTTTCTAAGTCAAACTTCTAATTCTTGATGAAATTTGATTCTTATCAATTAGCACTATCAAAAAACCGAACTCTTTAGACTTGATTTATCCAACCACACACCAAATGAAAAGGAATTTGAGTCATACCACAACATTTTCAAAATACATTAAATGCCACAGGCTATGATGAATGATGTGACGTCTACGATGGGATGCTTTCAAACTTTGGATAAGCTATGTATTTCTCTATCCAATGGCCACCACTTCATCAAGGCCATTATAAAAGCTTAAAACACACACCAACTTAAAGGTAATGCAACTCAATATACAAAAAGCTTTGTAAGATTGTTTTTCTCTCGTTTTACATACTCACATACACATTTTTGTTGTTCAAATGCTTTAGTGAATTGCGCTTTGAGTTGCCCCACACTATTAAATTTCTTCTCCTCGACTGACTTGAGCGTCAAATACTCGCGGCCACCTCCTCTACCTTTAGAGAAGGTCATGGGTGACTAACAATTTGTTCAAATGTAAAAAAGGAGCTTACATGGACGCAAGCGGACTCGGAAGGAGCTTACCTGGACGCAAGTGGACTCGGAAGGAGCTTATGTGGATGCAAGTGGACTCGAAATTTGTTGGACACGTCGATGTACAAAAATCGAGGTCAATAGGCTTAATAGGATGTAGAAAAAATAAGAAATAATAGAAGAAGAATAAAGAAATATTAATTGAAATATTAATTTTTTGGAGTATAAGTTGAAGAAAAAAATCATAAAATTCGCAAAAATTCCAAAAAATCCGTCCAACCGACGCCTAGGGTCCCGGTGCCTAGTTACTATTGTCAAAATAGAGTGCCACACAACGACGATCTTTGTTTGGCATCCCAGGACCAGGTTGTTGCCTTCTTCTCTTCTACAAGGCGCCATGGCATCGCAACATGGCACTATATCGTTCACTTTCAGATTTAATTCTTTCAATGATATTTTCACTATCCTAAAGTCATTTTCCAAGTTAAACTTCCAATCTTTGATGAAATTTGATCCTTATTAATTAGGACTATCAAAAAAACCAAATTTCATAGACTGACTTTATCCAACCAAACACCACACCACAACACAACATAACATTTTCAGAATACATTAATGTCACAAGTCATATGATGGATGATTTGACACCTACGACATTCTCAAGATATTGTTGAATTTAATGTAGAATTAAAACCATATATAGGAGCCTCTTTTTGAAGTACAAGTTGAAGAAAAAATCATAGAATCCTCAAAATCCCAAAAAATTCCTCCAGGTGGCACTTAGACCCTAGTGCCTCGGTACTGTTATCAAAACGGGGGGCCGCGCCACGACGCCCTCTGCTTGGCGACTCAGCACCGAGTTGTTGCTTTCTTCTCTTCTACGGGGCACTTCGGCGTCGTGACCAAGGCGCCACAGCGTCCACTCCTGGTTTTAATTCTTCCAATTATGTTTTTCACCATCCCAAAGTCATTTTCTAAGTCAAACTTCCAATTCTTAATGAAATTTGATTCTTATCAATTAGCACTATCAAAAAACCAAACTCTTTAGACTTGATTTATCCAACCACACACCAAATGAAAAGGAATTTGAGACACACCACAACATTTTCAGAATACATTAAATGCCACAGGCTATGATGAATGATGTGATTGACGTTTACAATGGGATGCTTTCAAACTTTGGATAAGCTATGTATTTCTCTATCCAATGGCCACCACTTCATCAAGGCCATTATAAAAGCTTAAAACACACACCAGCTTAAAGATAATGCAACTCAAAATACAAAAAGCTTTGTAAGATTGTTTCTCTCTCGTTTTACATACTCACATACACATTTTTGTTGTTCAAATGCTTTAGTGAATTGCGCTTTGAGTTGCCCCACACTATTAAATTTCTTCTCCTCGACTGACTTGAGCATCAAATACTCGCGGCCACCTCCTCTACCTTTAGAGAAGGTCATGGATGACTAACAATTAGTTCAAATGTAAAAAAGGAGCTTACATGGACGCAAGCGGACTCGGAAGGAGCTTACCTAGACGCAAGTGGACTCGAAAGGAGCTTACGTGGATTCAAGTGGACTTGGAATTTGTTAGACACGTTGATGTACAAAAATCGAGGTCAATAGGCTTAATAGGATGTAGAAAAAATAAGAAATAATATAAGAAGAATAACGAAATATTAATTGAAATATTAATTATGATGAGTCACTCCATCTATAAGAATTTCTATATTTATACTTATTGACAATGTCTATTTTTTCTTTTACCATGTCCATTGTATGTAATCCTATATATGTTGCATTAGTAATGAATTTTTGTAGACATTGTATCTTTTAATTTATGTGACAACTTTCTTAGTACAATCCATGTTAATATTAGATAAATTATAATAAATCCAAGCTTGGAACATATTTATATTTAGTAGATCCATGGAATTTTCTAAATATCATGTCTTTCAATATTGACTATTGTGACATACCCATACTTTGTTGAATCACTTAATTTAAAAGTTAAAATTCTTACATAAAACAGCATTTTATATATTCAAATCTTATCTTCATTGTCCTAGTTTATGCACTTTATAGGTATAGGATTATAAGATAATTTTTGTTAACCCTTTTTGCGGATCATCGTCAACCTCAAGAGTGCTTCATTAGAGAACATGTTCATCCATTGACAGCAAAGCTTTAGATGACAAGTTGGAATGATTTTCTCCATTTGTTCTTCGACTTCTACATTTGAAATATGTGATTAAAATCAAATTTTAATATCTGCTAAATAGGGATAATTTTTTACTTCATTCCAAATTGGAGGGGTTATAATGAGATTATTCCTTTATTTGTTGACTAGCCAATCTATTGGGCATATGGTTCACATTAGCACGTGCCGATTTAGGGGAAAGACACAACCCAACTAAACTCAATACACAAATAGATAATTATCCATTCCAATGAATTAATAAAATCATACTAATATACCGGTCAGTCATCACAATTATGAATGCAAACCCCTCAAATTGGGTGCATCGTTGAACAACTGTTCTTGAATCATATTCATCGAATACCCATTACAATTTAATAAACAATTATATTTTTATTTTAATTCAGACTTACACTTTTTTTCCCCTTAATTTTCTCAAATTTTTACTAAATTTTCAGGATATTTTATCCAAATTTTCTTGTTTTATTTTTTTTTTTTGGTAAGTATTTGCTATATTTTATTGGTAGTTATGTTATTTTATTCTAATTTGTATCTGGCTCCCTTAATTATTTAGTGGGCATCACTTTTTATTTATTTACGTCTCATTTCCTCGTCGGGCCACTCAAGTAATTATTTATATTTTAACTTAGTTTCTAGATTTTACTGTTAATTGCTAGAATGATTTGATTGCTTACTTAAATATCGTTTTGAAGATTTTATTAATGAGTTCTTTGACATATTACTTTGGTGTAAGTTGAAAGCAATTAACTACAAAAATGTCTTCCAAATTGTTAAAGATGTATTAATTGTTCAAATATTCACAACTATCTCTTTACATTCCTAAAAAGTGATCAAAATCTTGATTCATTTAAGAGTTACGTTGAGTGAAAATATGATTGAATTGGTAATTTGCCCTAAAAATTGGTAGCATGGTAAAAAGAAACATATAGTAATTCTTCAATATTTAAATGAGGTAGAATCATTGAATGATTCAAAATATTATAGAATGTATTATTGTATTTGATCTTTCTATTCATTTTTTTATTTAGTTATTTTATTTCATTTAACTATAATCAATGAATTCATTTGTTTGAACCACATTATTTTGGAAAATACATTTTGGAATAGTATATTGATGGTGAATGTGTGTTTGAAAAAGAAGGAAAATTTATTGATGTGAAGGAAAATATTATTTTATTGAAAAATGTGTAGTTACAAATGAGTAGAAGAATGAGAATAAAAATTTTAATGTGGCTCAAATAGGGGCTATATTTTTATTTTTATGGAAAGAATGAATCATGTGTTACAATTGCAGATGTTGCACCAATTAAAATAGATTAAGTGGTTAAAATGTTTATATCACATTGTTGTATTATAATGATTAGAATTATAGAACTTTGGTTAATTTGTAATATTTTTAATGTTATTATATATATTTCAACGTGAAATTTTAAACTAATATTTATGATTTAATTTATTCGATACATTTTATACTTTTCTTTGTTAAACCGTGGTTTTAAACCTAATCAAATCGAGAAAAAAATTTGATTTGGATTGGTTTGGTTTGGCTTAGATATTGAAGTGGGTTTGATTTGTAAACATACCAAACTATTTTATATGGTTTGGATTGAAAATTTATCGCAAACTGTTCAAACCAAATCGTGTCTGCCCCGAAGTAGACAGGAGAAAGTGGGCCTCCCAACCATTTTTATGGGTTTCTTCCGTAGACAGTTGTGACGGGCTCTTTGCAAGATATTGATCCAATAGATATGTTGAAGAACAGAAGTGGGCCAGCCCATCAAATACCAAAATTTCTTCCCTTTACTTCGGAAATATGAGAGAGCATTTCTCAACGCGAAGTCAATTTTATTTCTTTAAAATTAGATTATTCTTGTTATTTTTGGTTCAAATCAATCAAAATATTAAATAATTATACGCTTGTTTGGGCCAGATTTTCACCTCCTTTTTAGAAGAAACGTGATCGTTGGAAAGTTTTTTCTCCATGAACAACAAGAGGGTAAAATCTAAAAATTGGCACTAATATTACACAGAAATATGAGACTGTTAGAATCGGTGGCCCACTTGATTGTTAGAATTTGGTTTAAGAATTAAAATTTTGGTTAAGTATAAATCTAGAAAAGTGACTTTGTGTCAACTTCGATCAAATATTCGAATTTCATTCGATGGTCAAATTATGAAAGTAAATAGATAACTTGTTCTACTCATCGAGTAGATATCGTAGTATATTTGGAATCTAAAAATCAATTCTGATCTATCCACACCCCTTCATCTTCTATATAAAGGATCCCTAGGACATTTATTCTTCATTTCATTACATATTTACACTTTGGTTTTGCTTAAAAATACTTATAGAAGTGATTCCTTTTTGCATCAAAGTCATGATTATAACAGAGAGAAAACTCCGTTCGAGTTCGTTAGTCTAAGCCATTTGGAACACTCCTATGGTTAGACATGATCGTTGCGTGATGGAAGATGATTGCTAAAAAACAGTTAGCACTGATACAGGGCAAATTCATCCTAAGGAAAGAGTATTTCACTTGCCTTGACCAATCTTATACTTGCATATTCTCTTTCTCCTTTTTGATTTATTTACATTGTATTTGATTATAGAAATACTAGCTTTCTTATTGTTATATGAAATGTTTTAAATTGAAGAACGAAATATATATAATCGATGTAAAATCCCCAAAATTGATGTAGTACCAAAATGCATTTTGGAATGAAAATGCCGCAAAACTACCCTCAACTTGTCGTACCCGTGGGCTAACCACCTCGCTCCGTATAATTGAACATTTGTGCTACATGTACATGATAATTTATATAATAGCTTACATCTATATATGATATGGTGAGATATGATTTGGTCAAAATTTCTTTGACCAAAAAAAATATATTTGTTCTCTTTTTGATACTCATCTATATGTAAAATCATTATGTAACCACATTATTTATAAGTAGTATTATTGATAATTGAAAAGTTAAGCACGTTAGAATTAACTTGGGGACTAAATAATAACAAGAGCCATAGATTGAGACTAGTAGCACAATATTTCGTAATAAGACATTCATCATCTACTAATTCGATTCGAATGACAAATTGATCTTAAACCCTTATAAAATATTATATTAAATTGATCTTTAATATGTCTTTTTATTTGTGCATTAACATGTGAAAAAAGTGTGAGAATTATGACTCATTTTTAACGAAATTGACATTTCTAATGCTATAAATTCTTAGGAGGATGATAGATTCTTATAAAATTCTAGGCTTGTTGCGAAAATCACACTAGCTTGAGTCAGCTTATGTATCCTTCCTTTTTTGTTTTTCAACCATGTATTAATTATCAGTTTAGGGAATTGCAATCCTTTATGAATGAATTTTCCAATATGATTGCTATTTTCCGCATATACATGTTTTGAACTAGCTTCGACATTGCACCATCAATCCAATTCAAGATTTAATACAACTAGAAAAGCAAAAATGTAATTGGACAAAGATATGTCGAGAGTGATCCGGTTCTAACTCTAATCCTACGATGTAGTTCTCTATAACAACTAACGATCCTTGATTCGTAAAGAGTGGATTTGATTTTCAAGCCATGAAAACCAACTTGCTACTAAGAAAACTTTGAGGACTGATAATGCAATTTTTCTATTAATTATATCACAAAGGAGCCATTTCAAGCAAGAAAGATGCTACAATTATAGAAAAATCAATTCTGTAAAAATCACAGAATACACGCATAGAGGTAGACCCCATTTTTTATAATAATATTTTACTCACATGGGGCCCACTCCCATACGAGTATTCTGTCAAAATGACAAAAGAAACAGTTCTGCACAAGTGAGTTTCTCCTTCAAGCAAATGACTGGATGAGAGAAAACACATTGGCATTGTCATCGTGGCTCGCCTATATAGAAAAGATGATTATATTGTCACCACAATTTTTATTTGATATTTCCCATTTTAATTGCAGTTAACATCCTTAATATTTGCTCATTGTAGTAATTATTTTTTTTAAACTTCTTTTCGTCTAATTTTTATCTTTAAACTTTTATTAATTAGTATGTCTCATCATTGATGATAATTTATATCAAAATATTTTATCAATATTTTTTCGCACTTTTTATATATTTATTTTTAAAAAATATGATGGGAAAAATAAATTGTTTTATGCTATTTCAATTGACTTTTGAATATAAAAATGTCATCAAATACAAAAAGTGTTATTAATAAAAAGTTTGAAGATAAAAATAGCATAAAAAGCCCATGTTTGACACTCATTCTATTCTCATTTTTTTTTCTCTTTCTTTATTTCAACCACATATTTTCTAAATAAAATAATATTACACATAAATCTAAAATTTTTTATCACTTTTTTACCACATCATCCCTCGTCTATCACTATTTCAAAATTTTCACGTGTCAAGCACCCTCGTAATGAGCAAAATGGGCGAGTCCCATATATAAATACCCAGCTACGAAAACTAGGGTATATAAAGCCCCAATTCTTCTCCCACTCTATTTCCAGCTTCAATTCCAAACGAATCTTAGAGCTCGTAACTCTCTCTCTCTCTCTCCTTACACACATCTCTCTCCGTTTATACATGATGAAGTATCAAGTTCATATCATGTACTTTTTAATTTGCTATTGGTTATTCGACTGAAATTATCGTTCTATTTTCGAGTTGGTTTGAAGAACTAAATTGATATGATTTGTGTTATTTTTTTTGTAGATCTTAATGTTTTTCTTTGGTTGTGGCTTTTGGATAGATCGGCATAAAAATGGCGACGTTTGAGTTGTACAGGAGATCGACGATTGGCATGTGCCTGACGGAGACACTTGACGAGATGGTTTCGAGTGGTGCTCTTAGCCCTGAGCTTGCCATTCAAGTCCTTGTTCAATTTGACAAGGTCATAGTCTCTTATTTGATGAATTTGTTTCTGTTTGTGTATTAATGTGTGAAAACATACGGAGATTTTTAAATGGATATGCTCGGAATGCGAATACTTTATTTTGATGTTTTTATGGCTTACAGTCGATGACTGAAGCATTGGAAAGCCAGGTGAAGAGCAAGGTTTCTATAAAGGTAAAGAAATATTATTTTGCAGAAAGAATATATTTAAAGGTTTGTCTTTGCGTGTATCTATAAATTTGTTGGAACATATTTTGAAGTTGGCCTTTTTTATTTGAGTAGGAAGAAATATTAATTATTTTGTTGTCCTGCAGAAAAAACTGATATTAGTTCATTGCTTGAAATATTTTTGAACTGATTACCAGAATGTTTATTTGGCGTTGCTCTGCTGTCCTTCTTTGCCAAACTGTTAGTATTTATTTTTAATGTAGGTATATTAATCCCAAAAACATGCATCTTCATATCTTTATGGTTGGTAACATGTGGCCAACTTTGAAAGAATTTCAAAGTTGTCCTTTCCATGACCCTTTTTGTCTTTGCAAGAAAAATTGAAAACCGTGAGATTAAATAACCTTGAGTCACTATGCTATTGTACATTTGATTTTTAGCACACTAAAAATCATATTTATCTAATTCCATGATAGTAGTTTTTTGCAGGAAAAATTGAAAACCATGAAATATGTAACCATATTCAGTTCTCATTTTGCAATGTCTGTTAGTATTTCTAGGAAGCTTGTCTGTCCCCGAATTGTTGCATTCATGCATCGGAACATACTAAACTTTCAAGAGCTTTTTAGTGTTCTACAAGACCAAGATCTTTAAATTTATGCATCTCCTAAGAGTACAATCATAATGATTTTTAAGTGAACTAGTAATGTATGGAGTACTTTATGAGAATAGGATGATCAGAAAGCCGTGACACAGATTTACCATTCTGCTTTAAGAGCAGCATCTTTTTGGCTTGCTAGTGGTAAGAAATACATCTGAAAAGAAGTACGCTCCTTTTTATGTCTACTCTACAATAGAAAAATGAATTATCATCTAAGGGCACCAATTAGTTCCACATATCAGATATCCTTTAGCAACAATTCACAAATTATAGTGCGAGTACTAGTGTGCTAGTGCCTCTCTAGTTCTTCAAAGTATGACAAAGTATCAGATATCAAATTAGCAATAATTCACAAATATTAGTGCGAGTACCAGTGTGCAAGTGCCTCTCTTGTTCAGAATTCAAGGTATGACAGCATCTTGAATGGTCTTCCAAAAGCAATACTCAACTAATCTAGAATGTAATTTTATTAGAATTTCATGTAATTGCATATGAACACTTGCATAATATGTGATTCATTTCTTTTAAAGTCTTACGAGAAAATATGAAAGACTGGAAACTATAGGTGCAGTCAGGAGACATGCTGCACAATTATTGGAAGAAAATAAATTTAAAAAATGTAATCTATTTATGCATTATACACCAATTTTATAGAAGTTACTGGAACTTGCAGAATATTAAATAAGCTCGAGTAACATTGTGAGATATGCCTCGAAGTAAGAGACCTTATATACGAAGATGCGAAGGAATATGAGATGGCACTCTGATGGAAGCTGTAGGACCTCGGAGTACTTATGGTATATCAGTTTTTAGGATCATCCTCCTGCGAAGTATCAGCTAATAAAAACTCTATTCGAAGTGCAGGAATTGGAATTTTAAGTGTGAATCTGTCCAAATTTTGTTAAAAGATGTTCACCCCCTTCGGATGGCGGCAGATTCTGTCTCATAGAAGTAGCACATTCTTTTCCTTTTTGAGTGCAGGTATCATTTCAGCATGCTAGTTGATGTGTGGTTTGTCAAGGGTGTGTTTTCTTTACTAGTTGAGCAACTTTTTTCATCCATTCCCATCTGAAGCTGAAAACAGTTATGTGCGTAAGTGTGAGATTATGATTGTAAAGGTAATGGAAAGCTAAATCCAGGAGTGCTGGTTCTCAAAAATTGGCGAGGGAGGTGCATTAGGCTGTGTTTTCTTTCCTAGTTGAGCAACTTTTTTCATCCATTCCCATCTGAAGCGGAAAACAGCTATGTGCTTGAGTGTGAGATTATGATTGTAAAGGTAATGGAAAGCTAAATCCAGGAGTGCTCATTCACAAAAATTGGCGAGAGAGGTGCATTCTGGAATTGTTGAAGAGTATGCGATAAAATTCTGAGGAGAAGAAAAAAGCAAGATCTCACCTAGACTTCCCTTGAGACAGGGGCTTGTATTAGAAGGCTGCACTATAGAACAGTCATTTGCTCCTTGAACAGACACACATCATTGACACATATATGTTCTTCTTCCATGTTTGTTATTACTTCAGATATTGGGGATGTAGAACTTGTTGAGCAACAAGCTATTTTTTCCTCTTGGTAAATCATTTTAAGACTTTAAGCTTCAGGCCCAAATTTTAAATGCTACTTTTATTTTTAACTTTCACACTATTTTCATACTAGACATACAGAGCTCACAACCACCCAAAATTTTAAATGCTAAGTTCATCATAACTTTTATGCTTATCAGAGTCTTAAAGACACATAAAGCTCAGATCAGGACTGGAGATCATGAACGTCTTGAATCGCGTAGATCGCTAAAATTTCATACAAGAAAAATTGTACTAGTATATCAGAGAAAAACCTTCAAATTCTCCAGACTTTGATCATCTCACTTTCTTATCCATTCATATGAATGTGCTATTATTTATTTAGCTTTCTATATCTTAAGTTCTATCTTCAAAGCAACTATAGTATTTGGAAAATTGATGATTTATCTCATACTCCTAGAATTCATAAATATCGCCCAGTTCAGGGGCTTTACAATTGACTTCTTCACTGAGGTAAACCTGCAGTTCTGGGGGACTTATGTCCAAGATGAAGATGTGTGGTCAAGAGAATATGGCCTGTACAAGCTAAAAATAGCTTCTAGTCTCTGATGTTAATACAATTCAATCCAGAAAACAATGAATAATGTCAATCTGTTATCTTTAATTTTTATAATAGTTTTCATGGGTGCATATGCTTTGGGTTTTTTTCTTTATCTTGTTTATCTCCTTGATTCTGTTAAACATGATGTTCACATGAAACCATAAACAACCAAGTGTGTATAAATAATATAAACTTTGTCGAGGATTTTTTAATTTGACATTTTTCTCCTTTTGCTGCTTATTTAATATGAAAAGATGTCCATAATTTTTATACACCAATTTGTTTTAGTGGTTTATACTTTCAACCATGTTTTGTTTAGCTGCAATTTTATCTTGTAGCATGGATTATCTTGGTGATGCTATTCAGATAAATTTAATTTTTGTTTGTACAATTTTTCGCCTTTGACCTTCTCCCTTCCTTTTAATAATTATTTTAAATGTGTAATCTGTTTGTTTTTGCTTCGGTTCTTTGGGTAAACAGTTTGATTAATTTTCAGACCCAGCATCTTTTTGAGCAATATTAATCAGTCTGCAACTTGTTGAATGCCTGCTCAACTCTTTCTCGTTGTACCACATTTTGCTATTAGTTCTTTTGCTGATAGTTCTTTATGAAAAGTATTCGAGTCCTTTTTACACTTATTTTATAATGTTAATAACTTATTGATTCAAATGTACCAAACTATATGCTTAAAATCCTAATTTAAGCCGCCTGAGGAACGGCTTTAGGACTATCTTCTTACAAGACCATTCTATGACCCCTTTTCTGTATGTGATGGTGGTGGAGCTGTTGTAGTTTTATTCAGCCTTGGTTATTCTGAAAGATATTTTGCCCAATTTTAGCTTGCTATTTGATTACACAGATTGTTCTTTTCTTTAGCAGTTGTTCTGTGTATGTGAGAACATGGTTAACGGGCAAGTCAATTTTTTCTTCCTCCAATTATCTGTCCTCTCTTTTTTGGCTGCCTGACTGTCCTTTTGATGTTGCGGTAGACCATAGTTACTGAACACAATCCTGTAATTATTTATTTATAACTGCACTGTGTTTGCTTCAGGCACATCTTCACACCTACAGATTCTGTGACAACGTTTGGACTTTCATCTTACAAGATGCTAATTTGAAGAGCGAAGATTTCACGGAGACCGTTAGTCACATGAAGATTGTGGCATGCGACTCGAAACTGCTTACACAGTGAGAAAAACAAATGAAAAGGAGCATTTGCTTGTGACCGCAAGGATTAGTCACTTTGTATGAACAAAACCTGTATAAGCATAATAAAGCAATGTCTTTCCATGTGTACGAATGGAATTAGATGAGGTAAAAATATGTAGGGAATCTTAGAGAAATTTGCGATGAGCTTTTATCGAGATGCATAACTCGTATAATCAGTGGTCTTTCGAATGTTAGCAGATACAATTGGAAATTATGTCAAGAATATCATATTCCAGAAGTGTGCTTGGTGCTTAATTGCAACATCATGAATTTATATAGTTGCTCCTAGCCTTGTATTAAAACGTATTGTCAAGAAAATACTTTATTTTAGTTCTTTTTCCTCTCTTTCTCCTCTTAGTGGATAATAGACTTCTTTCACGACTTGGGGCTATCATTAGTGGTTTAAAAAATAAGAAAAAATTTTGGATTTGCGTGTAATATTATTTTATTGAAGAATGTGTGGTTGAAAAATGAATTTTTTTAAGAATGTGGATCAAACACATGCCAGTGTGTTAAAGAGTCTCACATGTTTAAGAAAAAAATGAATTTTTTTTAAGAGTGATATTTTTTAGAAATAAAATATCTCGTTCTCAATTTCAATTGTTACGAGAGTTTCTCGATTTTATAAGAATTTGGAATTGAATTTTATTTTGGACATCTAATAATAAAAAATTAATTAGACCATTTTGCTTTTAAGACTATTCACCTTTTTTTTTCAATTCTATTCACCAATTAGACATGTCTTTTATCATATTATACTTGATAATAAAAATGCTTTTTTATTTTTCTATTAAACTTATTTTTAATTTCTTGATATATTAACTTTGTCCATTGTAATTTTTTTCAATTTTCAGATTGAACAGATTATAATTTTTGATACTTATTTGTTTGATTGTTTGATTGATGAAATTAATTATTTAACATGACAAAGTTATGAATTTTTGATAATGCGTAATTTTACTAAAATTTTTGAAATTCATTAAAATTATAATATATAATTATGTTTAACGCCTTATAGAATAAGTGGAATTCTATTTAAATTCATAAAAACATGCGAAAAAACATAAATGTTAAGAAATTCGTTAAAATCTAAATTGAGAACACCATAAATATTATATATACTGATTTTCATATTTTACCTTTTTAATTCTCATTTCACTAAAGAAAAATTAAGCCTCGGCACTTTAACAAGAACCGAATAGCAAAAAAAAATCTATTATGAACCAGAATCAAGAATTGACTAGGTCTGGGTCACGGTATGTCGATTCTTGGTTCCAGAACCCGAATCGTGGGAACCCCAATAGAATCGATTTTTATATAATTTTTTATTTACAGTTTATAGATTAGGTAAAAAAAATACAAAACCTAAAAAATCCTAATTTGGTTTGTAATTTGTTTAAAACTTTAGACATTAATCTTGAGAAGTTAGGAATGTCTCCTACATTTTTTGGCTCTCATCTCAAATGGTTGCATTACGGAGGTTAGTACTATTGAGTTTATTAATTTGTCATGTGAACTTACATATATAATTAATTGTGTATAAATCTATTTTAAAGTTGAGCCAAATTATGGTCCCCAATTCATATGTTATTTTCATTCTTTATGTCGTCCATCAATACAAGAATACAGGAGAAAATATTTTGAAGGGAAAGATTCAAAACCCACAATCAAGATCGAGAATGAAGAAAAAGAAATTCAAGAATCAAGACTATGGAATAAGAAGCAAAATCAAGAATAAGAATTAGAGACAAAATTCAAGATTAAAAGTGAAGAATCAAAACATAAAAGAATTGCAGTTCAAGCTTCAAGATTCGGAATTAAGATCCAATAATAAAGAATCATTTCCAAAGAATTAAGGTATGTTCCGTATTATTAGTTTTTTTGATGATTTTACATGGAGGATCGACAATAAAGGAATTTAGGTTTTCAAATTCTAAAGTTTCTAATGTTATAAATTTTAAAGTTTCAACAAGCAGTATTAGAACCAATCCATGAAAACCATTGAAATTAAAGGAAGATTTTGTGTAGAAATTCATACTTTGGTTTTATAAAATTTCGGAAAGTGAATTTCAATCCCTAAATTTCAAATTTTTAGGGGTTGTTCTCTTTGTATTTCAATTTTGTGTTTTGAGTTTAGAATTCATTTTGGATTTTGTATTTTGAGTTTCAATTTTGAAATTGTTGAAAATGTGCTCTTTTTGACATTTTGAAAACAGTCAAAATTTCATTTTGGATTTTGTATTTTGAGTGTCCATTTTGAGATTGTTAAAAATGTATGGGATGTTCAGTTTTGTGTTTTGAGTTTTGAATTCATTTTGAATTTTGTGTTTTGAGTGTTCATTTTGAAATTATTGAAAATGTGTTTTTTTTTGTATTTTGAAAAACTGTTTTGAAAATACCCAAAACGTGTTTTGAAAATTTTGGTTTAATTATAACTTAAAATACTCAAAACAACAAATTTGTCGTTTTGAATTTTTTTAAAAAAATTTTTTTAACTTGTTTTCAAAAACGCACTTTCGAAAATAGGAAAGATAAAGCGTTTTCACTATTTTGGAAAATCAAAAACATAAAACAACTTGAAAATGGTAAAGAGAACATGCATGTATTCTTTTTGGCATTTTAAAAAATTATTTTGAAAACACCCAAAGCGCGTTTTGAAAACTTTGACTTGATTATAACTGAACACCCAAAACGACAAATTGTCGTTTTGGATTTTTTTTTTTTTGTAAATTTTTAACTTATTTTCAAAAATCTGTTTTCGAAAATAAAGAAGACAACGCGTTTTCACTGTTTTGGAAAATCGAAAATAAAAAACAGTTTGAAAATGGTAAAGAGAATATGCTATTAAATTTTTTGAATTTTTTTCGAAAAGTTAGGATCACTGCAACATTACGCATTTAAAGTTTTATAAAGTTTCAACAAATATATGTTACTCTTTGCAATTTAGATTTTCTATGAACCAAAATGTGAAACCTAGGTTTCCGGTATAAGTTGATGGAAAAAAGCGTTCATTATTTGTAATTCGACCTTTTTACTTTTTTGCATTGTTTTCAAATTTAAGTGATTTTTTTTTTATAACGCATGACAATTGAACTTGATATATACATAGCTTGAGTTGTGGTGTACATTTTTTGTTATCTTAAGTTTGTGATTTTCTTTCGAAATATAATTTTCCTTTTTTATTCAAACCCAGTGATTTTGATATGTGGATTGCAATTTATTTATACTATATAACTATATATCTAATTAGTATTTTTTTTAAGTCAGGTTGTTTTAAGAGTAAAAGAATTTAAGCATTATTCATAACTAAATTATAAGCTCAGCATGCATCACTTATGGATCAAATAAGGTTTATTAAGAAAACATAATTTTTTTCTCAAACTGTAATTTAATCTTTTATGCTTCCCTTCTCTTTTCGTTGTTTTTAGTCTCCACTATTGTGTTTCTTAAAAATTTCGTAACTGGATTTTCCTATCGCATAAATATTGTCGAATAGTAGCGTATTAGGTATATGTATTGAAATGACCTATATAGAAATGTTTTAAATGTATATAAAAAATGTTATGAGGAAAATCGAACCAAATTGGAACCAATGGTTCGGTTTTCGCAAGGATTTTTATGATTATATTTACGAAATACCCGAAATATAAAGGGTGGTTACGAGTATTGAAATATCCAGACCCACCTGATGCCCAATCCTATTATTTATCTAGATGATAGAAATTCATTAAAATCTAAATTGTGAACACCCTAAATATTATATATATTGATTTCATATTTTACTTTTTCAAGTCTCATTTCATTCGAGAAAACTTAATATTTATCTAAATGATAGTTTTAAGTGCATTATTCATTATTATAATTTAACTGAAACACTAGGAGCGTTGATACATTAATCTAACTACATATTTATGGTAGCTTTATTAAGGTTGACCTTGAAATTTTGGGGCCCTGATACCAACTTCAAAGAACTATCATCTACAATCTGCATTTTTTCTATATCAAATAGAAATTCAAAAATATTTTCATACTTGTGAAATTGTTTAAACCTTAATTAAGTGTGAAAAAAATTAATAAATTATATATAAGAAATAATCAACTCTAAAATATTCTCTATAGAATGTTATCTCATTATTAATATTTTTATCAAATTGTTTTTTTAATGAATAATACATTTTTATGAAATATACTTAAACGACATTTTCTTGAACAGCAATCTTGTCAGATTCAAATTAAGATTCTCTATATATTTCAAAAATTGAAATAAAAGCTTTCAAGTGACTAATAGTTGCATCAGTAAATATATCGTCTCTTTCGTAATATTTTGCTTACTCTATTAATAGCAAACTATATAGTGTACCAAATAATCACGTCAAATAAACACTCACATGTTTTTACCAAGTGTTTTAAAATCATTTTTTTTTTCTAGAACTTAAAATCTTATTATTTTAATATTTTCAACTTAACTTTTTCAACATGTTTGCATTACTTAGAAGAAAAGTAAATATAAATTTTTGTCAATGATGTTGCTTAATCTAACAAACTTCAAATACTTCTATGAAATAAAGACCTGCGTAAATCTAACATTTACATTTTAATTAAAGATTAATATGTTTAATAATTGGACATTTGAGTTGGCTTGATTTTGATTTTATTTCGTTTGAAAAATGTAAAAAGAAAATAAGTGACTCTGGAATGTGGAATCAGAACTGAGAGGAGATGGAAGAAACTTTTGGCATCAAAGAATATGCGAGGTTTGCATCCTTTTCAACGTATACAACTTTTTTTTTTCGGTGGGGCTCACTACTCATAAACTTCTAAGGCAGCTTCCCTTTTTCTAAGAAGAGATAATGTATTTTATTTAATTTTCTTTTAACATTTCCGGCTAAAACAAACTAGCAACTGAGGTTTTTTCGCAAAGTTAGATTTAAGATTGAAAATATAAATTATTTGCATCACATCTTATGTTTTGATCAAGTTATCTTATGTTTCCATCTGTTTTGATCTAATGTCTACGGTGGATGCCACGTACATCTGGTGTTATCATGAATGTTGTCACGTCCACGGTGACATTATAACACATATCCACGTTGAACATTAGATCATTTTTTATGGAAATAAATGTACGAATTAACGTTTAAAACTTTTAGTTGAATGCTTTTACTTAAACTTTCAATATTTGAAGTTGTTGATTATGAGTTTTACACAAAAATATATTTCCTTGCATCGGTCCGTTTGACAGGGTTTCTACATTTTTGTAGAAAAATTTCATGATAAAGTTACTTTGATCATATCTAGATAGATATCTTAAGGTATCCTAAGTTATAATTAAGTGAAAAAATTATATCCCCGTTGTAAATTGGAGATGCTTAGACCCAAATGGACTTGTGTCATTCAAGTTTTAATGTCTAAGCTTGATACTAATCAACTCTCGTCCATCTTAATTCAGCCGATTAAGTGTTGGGATAGCTGTCAAAAATTATATTTGAACTAATGAAAATTTCAATTTAAAATATTGAATTCTAAAAAAAAATTAAACGGGGCGGGGCGGGATGCCCGTTACCTGTCCCGAACCCGCCCCAGCCACGATACCCAATTAAGCAGGTTATCCCCGCCCCGTTAGAGACGGGGCCCGTGGGTATAGGGTTTGTCGAGTTTTTTTGTCATCCCTAAGATAAATGCCTAAAGTCCCGATTTAATGTGGGTCCCAATTTTTAGAATTTTCATATTAATGTATTTTGTCTCTTATGAGAAATTTTCAACGACAATTAATAACATTAAAAAATTTAAAGATTACGAACAGTCTTTTTAAATTTTAATATTTAAAAAATTTAATCTATCAAAGAAAATGTCAAAAAAATATATTAATAAAAATATACAAATTATATCTTAATTGAAAATCGTGGAAATTAATTGTTGTATATGCTTCGGTATCGACCTTTTGGGCTTTAATTTATTGTCTATTTACCACGGTACTTGAGTTTTTTCTTGAACGGACCCTAAAGTTTTGTATGGGTCAGAGCTAGGGTTAGTATATACATACTGATGATGTGATCCTATTATTCATACTAAATAAAATATCTCTGTTTCGCTCCTTGTAGACGTATGTACATTGTCGAACCACGTTCAATTCTTGTGTTGATTTCTTTCATTCACTACTCTATTGTTGCGTATAAAATTCAACAACTGGTATCAGAGCGTCGGTTTAGATGACGAGTTCTTCGATTGCAAAATTCGATGTGATGAAGTTCGATGGAACTCGAAATTTCGGATTGTGGTAGCGAAAGGTGAATGATTTGTTGGCGCAGCAAGGGATGGTGAATGCGCTATCTGGGAAGAAGTCAGAGGCTACTTCAATTGCTGATTGGGAAGAGTTCGAGGCATGAGCAATGGGTAGAATTCAGTTCTGTTTGACAAACGAGATCATGTATCACTTCATTGATGTTAAGTCTTCGGCGAGGATTGACTAAAATGGGAGAGTCGTTACATGTTAAAGTCTCTTCCGAACTCTATGGACTCAAGATGTTGGAGGATACAGATTTGATTCAACACACTAAAGTGTTCAATCAGATTATTAGCGATCTGTTGCGACTTGACATCAAGTTCAATGACGAAGATAAGGCAATGATGTTGTTGTGCTCTCTTCCTTCTTTCGTACTATCACCTGGTGACCACGCTGGCGTGGGGTAAAGAGACTCAAAATTGGAGGAAGTCACATCAGCCCTATTTGCCTACAACTAGTAAAAATTGCGTACTAGCGAAAGTTCACAGGATGAAGGGTTGATCATGAAATGCTACCATGATCGTGGGAGAAAGAAAGATGATGTGGTTTTTACAAAGGGAATATGAGATCAAAGTCTAGGAATCAAAACAAGAAAAATATCAAATACTATAAGTGCCATAAAATGGGTAAAGAATTGTCCGATTAAGAACCATGTTGAAGAAAAGAAAGGAGATGGGTCCTCAGATTAGGCTAATGTTGCAGAAAGAGATTCAGATTCTGGAGATGGAGACATGATATCAGTCTCTGCAGGTAATTTTGACATATTGCATGACTATTGGGTACTTAATTCAACCTGTTCTTATTACATGTGCCCCCACCAGCATTGGGTGGTCCATAATATTTAAAATGTTTGATGGTGAAATGACGATTTTGGATGATGTTAGGCATGTACCAGAGTTGAGAAATAACATAATTTCTTTGGGCACTTTAGACACCAGTTGTTATTCTTATAAGTCAGAGTTTGTGGTCTTGACAATGAAGAAAGTGATGAATGATCAGAAGTTGGCAGTGGATATTTACAAACTGTTGGGGAATACAATTGTAGGTAGAGTTGCTACAGTAGAATTTAAGTCAGATGACACTCTCTTATGCCATATGCGACTAGGGCATATACAAAAATGTGGTATGATTGAGTTTCACAAGAGGAATTTGTTGAAAGGAGTAAAATCACGCAAGCGGATTTCTACAAGTTTTGTATACTCGGGAAATAGTTTAGAGTACAATTCAAGATGGGAAAGCATAAGACATAGAACATTATTGATTATGTGCATTCTGATATTTGGGGATCGGTGAGGGAGTTGTCTAAAGGTGGATCTCAGTATTTCATCAATTTTATTGATGAATTTTCTAGAAACTTTAGGTTTATTTCATGAAGCACAAGTCTGAAGCCTTTGCCAAGTTCAGATTGTGGAAAACAGAGGTAGAGAATTAGACGGGCAGGAAAATTAAGTACTTCAGGACAGATAACGGTACAGAGTATGCATATTCACAGTTTTCTGAAATTCTGTGAGGAAGATGATATTCAGTGGCACAATACATTTCACAACACACTACAACAAAATGGTGTAGTGGAGATGATGAACAAAACAATTGTAGAATGGGCAAGATGTTTGAGGCTGAATGCAAGGCTTCTGAAGGGTTTTTGGGCAGAAACGATGAACATGACGTGTTATGTCATAAACAGTCACCACAGACAGTACTAGATGGAAAAATTGTAAATGAAGTTTGGACATGTAATGAAGTTGATTATTCTAGATTGAGATTATTTGGGTGTCCCACTTATGTGCATATATCTAGTGATAAGAGATCCAAGCTTGATTCGAAATCAAAAAAGTGCATTTTTCTGGGCTATGTGAAAGGAGTAAAATGGTACGAATTTTGGAATCCAGAGGCAAAGAAGATGGTGATCAGTATGGATGCAGTCTTTGATAAGCATTTATGCTTAAAGTTTTTCCAAATGAAGAAAAGCTTAGTTCAGGATAGGGCAACAGCAAAAGCCAATGGTACATGTAGAGCTAGCAATGTTGACATGGTGATCAATGCTCGGTGAGTAGACAATTATGGCTCAAAAGAGAAACAGTATTACAGTATTGCCACAGATAGACCATGTGTCACGCAGTGAGAATGCTTATCTCCCCATTCGGCACGGCAATCACGCTAACAACTAGGCGTGATGCCTATTTTACCAAAGAGTGCATTAATGATATGATCATATGCATGTATTCTTCCTAACATCTTTTTACCAAAGAGTGCATTAATGATATGATCATATGCATGTATTCTCCCTAACATCTTACTCATAGCGTGCGTGTGTGGCAGTTGTTCGACCTTACCGGCCTCAGAATGAGGGGAGGGTGGCCTTGAGGCGTAATACCTCGAGAGCCAAACCTGTGGTCCGTGAAAGTTGGTATCAGAGCGGGACCGCTTGAGCATGCGGTGTTGTTATGGGACAATGCCGTGTGTTCTTGCAGAGAAAAGATTTTGAGCCACGGATCGTGTTGGCAAGCTAGCAGAATACGATGAAGGAAGCTGTAGGGAAGACGGATGAAGAGGGCAGCGTGGCGCAATTGTCGATGTGCCTTTCAAGGAGTTTTGAGGAGCGCACATTGCAGGGCACAACGACGAAAATTATGTTTTCTATTCGACATGTACTGAGGCACTGCGGTTTGAAGACCGTCCATCTGAGGAACTAATACTCAGAGGGGCATAGGGTGAAGGCTGGTGTCGGATGCGGTAAGTACGTGTTACTGCGGGTTTGTGATTGCCCGTCCATTTGGAGGTGGTGCCGTTGTTATTCTTGCAATAAGACAAATGTGTGTTGATGCAAAGCTCACTTCTCGCTACGAGGACGTAAGCGAATTCGAATGTGGGAGAATGTTATGCAGTGAGAATGATTATCTCCCCATTCGGCACGACAAGCAAGTTAACAACTAGACGTGATGCCTATTTTACCAAAGATTGCATTAATGATATGATCATATGTATGTATTCTCCCTAACATCCTACTCATAGCGTGCGTGTGTGCCAGTTGATCGAGCTTGCCGGCCTCAGAATGAGAGCCAAACCTGCGATTCGTGAAACCACGTCTCACTGTC
>CAIGRB010086310.1:29911-60900 GCA_903798255.1 Fraxinus quadrangulata | reverse complement strand
GATATGATCATATGCATGTATTCTTCCTAACATCTTACTCATAGCGTGCGTGTGTGGCAGTTGTTCGACCTTACCGGCCTCAGAATGAGGGGAGGGTGGCCTTGAGGCGTAATACCTCGAGAGCCAAACCTGTGGTCCGTGAAAGTTGGTATCAGAGCGGGACCGCTTGAGCATGCGGTGTTGTTATGGGACAATGCCGTGTGTTCTTGCAGAGAAAAGATTTTGAGCCACGGATCGTGTTGGCAAGCTAGCAGAATACGATGAAGGAAGCTGTAGGGAAGACGGATGAAGAGGGCAGCGTGGCGCAATTGTCGATGTGCCTTTCAAGGAGTTTTGATGAGCGCACATTGCAGGGCACAACGACGAAAATTATGTTTTCTATTCGACATGTACTGAGGCACTGCGGTTTGAAGACCGTCCATCTGAGGAACTAATACTCAGAGGGGCATAGGGTGAAGGCTGGTGTCGGATGCGGTAAGTACGTGTTACTGCGGGTTTGTGATTGCCCGTCCATTTGGAGGTGGTGCCGTTGTTATTCTTGCAATAAGACAAATGTGTGTTGATGCAAAGCTCACTTCTCGCTACGAGGACGTAAGCGAATTCGAATGTGGGAGAATGTTATGCAGTGAGAATGATTATCTCCCCATTCGGCACGACAAGCAAGTTAACAACTAGACGTGATGCCTATTTTACCAAAGATTGCATTAATGATATGATCATATGTATGTATTCTCCCTAACATCCTACTCATAGCGTGCGTGTGTGCCAGTTGATCGAGCTTGCCGGCCTCAGAATGAGAGCCAAACCTGCGATTCGTGAAACCACGTCTCACTGTCAGGCCACCAAGAGAGTATGGATTTGAGAATTCAATTTCTTATACACTCATTACCAACAATAGTAATCCTATAACTTTTCAGGATGTTGTTGATAGTCAGGAGAAAAGTAAATGGATGGAGGAAATTGAGTCATTGCATAAAAATAATACCTGAGATTTTGTGGAGCTTTTAGAGGGGAAGAAGTCGATAGGGTGTAAGTGGGTGTACTGAGAGAAATAATCAATATTAGAAAATGAAGGGGAAAGATGCAAGGCTCAGTTAGTAGTTAAAGGATACTCTCAAAGGAAGAGAGAAAATTATGATGAGATTTTCTCTCCGATCATCAGACACACTTCCATCAAGATTTTATTGGCAATGGTGGCCAGTTTTAATTTGGAGTTAGAGCAGTTGGATGTGAAGACCGTTTTGCTTCATGGTGATTTAGATGAACAGATTTTCATGGAGCAACCGAAGGGTTCTTGGAACCAAGAACAGAGAATCTCAAGTATAAACTGAAGAAATCTTTATATGGGCTTAAGTAGTCTCTTCGACAATGGTACAAGAAGTTCGAATCCCACGTGATTCAGATTAACGACAGTCGCTATGAGTATGATTGTTGTGTTTACTACAGAGTTCTTGAGGATGATTCTTATGTTCTTTTGATGCTGTATGTGAATGGAATGCTAATTGCTACTAAGAACATGGATGAGGTAGACAGATTGAAATCTTTGTTGAGCAAAAAGTTTGACATGAAAGATTTGAGATTGGCTAAGAAGATTCTTGACATAGAGATCAACGGAGATAGGAAGACTGGAAAAATATGAGTGTCTCAGAAAAATTATTAGAAGAAAGTGTTGGAAAGATTTAGCATATCCAATGCAAAATCAGTGGGTACACTATTGACAAATAACTTCAAATTGTCTACTAACCAGTGCCCAAATAATAAAGAAGAAATTGCAGAGATGTCAACGTTACACTATACCAATGCAGTGGTGTGTACTAGACCAGATCTAGCACATGCAATTAGTGTGGTGTGCAAGTACATGGCTAATCCCGTCAGAGAGAATTGGAGAGCTGTAAAGTGGATTTTCAAATACTTGAGAAGTACAGTGGAGTGTGAGATCATGTGAGGGAGACAACATGATGTTTCAATTCAAGGATTTGTAGATGCAGATTATGCAAGCGCCTTAAATGACAAGAGGTCTCATACAAGTTATGTTTTCACACTCGTAGGTATGGGTGAGTAAAACCCGATTAAACCGTCAAACTGCCTAAATCGAACCAACCCGACCAGTTTGGGTCGATTTTTTTGTTTTTGTTTTTTGTTTTTACATGGGTTGGATGGGTTGGTTGGTTGGTTGTGTAGACAGGTTGGATTGGGTTGGGGTTAAGAGTTAACTCATAAAAATCGAATAAACCCGCCTAATTTAACCTGACTATATTTATGAAATTTACAAGTGTTATGATGTTGTTTGGATGAAATTGAGTCACTCTATTTCTTCACACAACCTCCAAGAACTACAATATTTAGAAAAACTTAGATAAAAATGACAGTTCTTGTTGGGAAAATTTTGTGTAATAGTTGAAAAGTTTGAGGAAATCATACACAAATTATATACTACTAATTAACTAGGTTCTATATATGCAAACGCGATACACGAGAATTCTTGAATATGACACAAGACATGAAAACTCTTAGAATAATATTATAAGACTTGGATAGAATGTATTTTACGAAAAATAGTATAAACAAATACACATTCAACACAAAAATATTTTAATTACCAAAAACATTTATGGGATTCATATAATTTAATATCAATTTGGCCATGTAACATTTCCAGGCATGAAGTGCCAAAATAATTCATATTTTTTTGTCATTGCAACTATAGAGACCTAATATTATATAAGTCATGGTCAATTATAAATCTGCCCAACCTACTAACTACTTTAATCTTTATTGACAAGTTGTCCCAAACCGACCAACCTAATTCAACACGACTGATACTTGATTGAGTTGGATTGTGTTAGGTTAAATTATAATCAAACTGATCATACTGGGTTGGGTTGGTTGAGTTGAGGCAAAAATCGACCCAACCTAACCCATGCCCATCCCTACCGTAGGGAGGCTTATATGTTGGAGATCAATTGTGTTATTACTTGTTATCCACGATTGAAGTAGAGTACATGGCGGAAATTAAGACACTAAAGGAATTATTGTGATTGAGGGGGTTTGTCAAGAAGCTTGTGATCAAATAAGATGGAATGAAGTTGTATTGTGATAGTCAGAGCCCCATTTTCTTAGCAAAGAACCAGATTTATCATGCAATAACCACGCACATTAATGTGAGATTTCATAAGATAAGGGAGTCGATTATTTCAGGAGAACTATTGTTAGAGAATGTGCATACCCAAAAAAATGTAGAGACGTGTTGACAAAGCCAATCACAATGGACATGTTCAAGCATTGCTTAAACTATATTAATATCTCTAGGTGTTAGAGAGCAGGTGTCCTAACCTATTGGTTTCAAATGATGTTTTTCCTAGGCTATATTTTTCATTTGTTTTTCCTAAGGGGTGAATATTCATCAAGGTGAGGATTGTTGTGTATGAAGCTATTGTCTGTTTGCCAGGAATACTGAATGATTTAGGGGTGTGTGGGTAGCATCCCCACTGTAAGGTACATGAGTATTTTCTTGAATGTGCCCTAAAATTTTGTATGGGCCAGGACTAGGGTTAGAGTGTGTGTGTGTGTGTACCGATGATGTAACCATATTATTCATATTGAATAAAATATCTTCGCTTTGTTCCTTTTGAACATAAACACATTGTCGAACCACGTTAAATCGTTGTGTTGATTTATTTCTTTCACTTCTTTATTATTGAATATAAAATATAACATTAATGAAAGTTAAAAAGATAATCTATAACTCGGTAATATTACTAAGAAATGATAAAAAAAATATTTTAATTTATTTGTTTGCATCCTAAAAACAAATAAAAAATATAGAAATAATAAGATTTTATGATTTACGCCATCATTTCATGTTGGTGACTGAAGCACCATCAATGATTCTTGACAACACTAATGATATTATTATCGATAATCAGTGTAGAACATGTGTTGGTGATTATCAATGGTATTGTTGGCAATATTTGTTTTCGAATCACCAATATATATTGATTTTAATTAAAATCACAAACAGTTGTACCGTTGCACAATCACTGACGATTTCTTATCAGTAATTGAAGCAATGTCCGTGATTCTAACATCACAAACAGTTATACCGTTGAACAATTGTCGATCACCAGATTTGCTGATCTTCAATATTCATTTCGGCCCACAAGCATGAATCATTGACACGAAATATAATCCCAAACTATTCTCGTTTTACTATATGGATGCAACCAAAAATCATAAAATTAAGAACTAAAGTTCATCTAAGGTCCTGTTTGATATGAAGAATTTTTCATGGAAGTTGGAAATTATCTTCAATTTCCACCTTTTAGGCTGTTTGATAGGAAAATTTTTCTAGGCAATTGGTTTTCCAACTTATATCCCACGTGACCCCATTTTTCACATTTTCCTTGAATTGGTTTTCCCATGGGTTTGATGGTTTTTGATTTTCTACGCATTTTTTTGGCAATTGAAATAAATTTTATCCCAAATTATAACAAATTCTATCCTTTTAATGGATAATTTTCTTGAAAAATAAAGATGAACGACATAAAAAGATCCAAAATTTCAAAAATTTTCAGGTGAAAAATTATACCAATTAAACACAATTAATTGACAATTCCTAGTAAAATAAGTTTTAGGCAATTCAATTCCCTAAAATTTATTTTCTTTCCACCCAAATTTCATTCTTACAATCAAACAGATCCTAAATATAAAACTTAGAAAGAACTATAAAATAATATGATATAAATGTAAAAATATAAAATACCGTATCATAGTTCTTGTAGTTTTGAGCATCACTTTATTTTATTTTTATGCAATCATCCGAAGTTAAAAGAGGACGTTGAATAACAATAGTAGTATCAATGAAAATAGTCAAAAGAAAGAAAAATAAAGAAGATAAAAGAGACCAAAGTAGGAAGATGAACTCATTTGGTAGAGTATAAATGAACATTCAAGAAGATGAAGGACCAAATAGCAAAACCGCCTTATAAACCCTATAAATTACAGAGAAGACATTGAGATGGAAGAGACTATTGTCAGATACTCCGCCCTCCCTTCTTCTCTTTACGAGGGTTTCGATTTCAATCGAATTCTACACAAAATTAACCCTATAAAAATAGGTAGATGCAATCTTTTCTCTCTCTATCTATAATTTCCCTCTCTGTACAGTCCAAACCCTTTTGATGTGCTTGCATCAAACGCCCCCCCTTTCTCTCCGCCAGGTCAGTCCCCCTTTTGTACACGCATACTTTCACTCTATATGTATTTTTTGTATGTATTAATTGATGGGTTTTCAATTTTGATTCGCTGGTTCATCTGTAGTTAATGAATTTTGATTTTTTTTGTTTATAAAAATGAGATTCTGATACTGATTCTTGGTTGGCTTTTGTGTTTTTGTTTTTATTGCAGTAAACTGAGTAGCGGAGGTTAAAATGGCTAGTGTAAGATCAAGCTTGCCATCCAGGCTACGCCAACTGCTCTCTAGTGAAGGAGCTATCGGCCCCTCTGTTAAACTCGACTCTGAGCCTGTATTACTTCTCTTAGTTTCTCTCTCTAGCTTTATGAATACGTGTATCTATGTATTTATGTACGAGTGTAGTTTCCAATTGACGTTTGTTCAGTAGAAATTATTAGTGGGTGAATCGGCTCATTACTATTTACTGTATTGTTGGGGTTCAATAATTAAAATAATATAAGAAAATATGTTTTGTAGATTGGCATTCAGTTTTTTCCAGGAGAGAGTTTTTTCTATTCACTCAAAATCTTTTTTTATTTTTTATTTTTTTAAAATTATTTATGAGTGATGGGGGTTGGAGGGAAGGGAAAATGGGTGGATGCTGGGTTGGATAAAAATTTTAAACACAGATGGTTGTGTTGCATACAAATTGTGATATCTGATTAATACTAATTTATATTTAACGGATAATATTTTATTATGTTTTTATGTTGGAAATAAATAAAATTGTTTAAATGTGGTGTTATTCACGCTTAACAAGAGGTTTCATATGCTTTTTTTTCATGTTTGCATTGATTGGTTTAGATACTGGTGGTAGATGCTCTTTATGTTGTATTTGGTTCCTTTGGTCAATTAAATGGAATTCTGAAATTTCTCCTCATTAATACTTGTTATGTAGTTATGAATTTATGTTGAGTCAAATTAACACTTCACGCCTCGGGACATATTTGGGCCAAATGGGTACTGAGTGGAGGCATATGGGATCCTCTTTCTACTTTATAACTGTTAATGTATTTGAATGAGGTTGTATTAGGTGCTGTTTTGATTTCAAACTCTACTTGGAGGAGTTAATTGATATCTCATTGAAGTTTTTCTTGAAACTGTAATCACGTTTAGCTTTCTATTTCATCTATAAAGTAACTACCATGATATGAAGGCAAGAAGCTACTTGGAAATGTTCTTGTACATAAGAAGTGAATAAAATGTGAAGACTAATAATATGGTGCTGCCTTAGCAATGGAACTGAATATGGATATGGATATGGTGGATAAATTATCTCATGGAATCTGGACTTGGTGGCCATTCAAAAGAATTAAAACAACAAATCTTTGCTTCCAGAATATTAAAATTTGAAAGACATTTTGAGTACAACCAAATAGAAATTTGTCTATAATGCCCTTTTTTTTGTTTTTGTTCATATGTGGCTAAAAAAATAAAAGCATGTTTGGGAGGTGTTCATTAACCGTTTAAATTATACATAGATAAAAATACGTGGGTAGTACTTTTGTATCTTGAAATGAGTGGATAAAAGTGGCTCGTGTTTTTAAAAACTGTTTATAAACACGAGTTATAGGCTAAAATATATAGAAGCAGAAAACTGCAAATAAAAAATGAGATGAAATTTTTGATTGATATATTCATGTTTTTGTGGAGGTGAGATAGTTGGGTGAGTGACTCAGGAATTCTTATTTAAAAATACCAGTTTATTGTAATAAAACAAATTATTCATATAGCAATTGATGAGTTCACGATCCATTCAGCTTCTTTGATAGTTCAATGTAATGAGTAGAATCTTTGACCTGGTGGTTTTACTCAACTGATTTCCAAATATACATGTATGTAAGGCATTAAAATAGATGTATTTTATCTTTTTTGAACTGGCGAGACACTGTTGCTTCTTCGTGTGTATTTTATTATATTGTATTCTATGGGTTATGTTGGTTATATTTAATTGACTGCGGTTTTTATTTCTAACATGACAATTGCCTGCAAATTTATTTGATTTTATGTTCCTCGTATTTGAATTCACAACAATTCATCTCTATCCAATGGAAGAATACCATTTTATCTTATCAATCGCTTAGCTGTACTTACTGTCTCCATTATAATTTGATGATCACATTTACAATAATTTGGAGTAAGCTTTTATACTTTACTAGTGGGTCATGATGAGTGATCTAGCTGTAATTGGTCTGTTTTAAGCAGTGATATCGAACTCCTGTAATTATTACACTATCAAGCCGTGTGATTTTTGTTATCTATTCTGAGATCTGACTTGGAGATAAGATGGCCTTTTACCATTTTTATTAATCTTGCCTTTTCTTGCCTAGTTCATGAACCTTGACTGAGTTTTTCTTTCACAGCCTCCGAGAATAAAGGCATTTATTGATAAGGTGATTCAATGTCCATTACAAGACACAGCAATACCTCTATCTGGTTTTCGTTGGGAGTTTGGCAAGGTGGTGATTATTCCTCGTTATAGTTACTCTTTTCCTGTGGTTCATTGGCTTTCCACTGATATTTTGCTTTGTTCCAGGGGAACTTCCATCACTGGAGACCATTATTTATGCATTTTGACACATATTTCAAGACGTATTTATCCAACAGGAACGATCTCCTCCTGTCCGATAATATTTTAGGCGATGTTTGCCCATTTCCAAAACAAGCAGTTCTACAAATTCTGCGAGTGATGCAATTCATTCTAGAAAATTGCCACAATAAGAGTTCTTTTAGTGGCTTAGAGGTAAGGCTGAACACTGAAAATATGATCAATTTTTACTGTAGTTGGATAAAGAATCTCTCTCTCTCTCTCTCTCTCTTACTTGGCTACCTAACACTACTCCCCCCTCCCCAATAAAAAAAAATGGGAAAGGAAAGGAGAAGTCATAAAGTTCACTCTGCTTTGCATAAGTTATCTGATCCTAAACTTCTTCTCTCTTCAGCATTTCAGGCTCTTGCTTGCATCAACAGATCCTGAAATTGTCGTTGCAGCTTTGGAGACACTATCTGCCCTAGTGAAGATAATTCCGTCCAAGCTACATGCAAATGGAAAGCTGGTTGGTTGTGGGTCCGTGAACAGCCATCTTCTTTCTCTTGCACAGGGATGGGGTACAAAAGAAGAAGGCTTAGGTTTGTATTCATGCGTCACACTACATGAGAGGACCCCAGAGGAAGGGCTAAACCTCTTTTCGTCTGATGTGCAAAGTGATCAGGACAAGTTACAGTATCGCATAGGGTCAACACTTTACTTTGAACTGCATGGTGCCAATTCTCACGGCATTTCAGAACCTAATGATGACACTGTTTCTTCTGGGATGAGTGTGATTAATCTCCCTGATCTTCACTTACGGAAAGAGGATGACCTGTCGCTTATGAAGTTGTGCATTGATCAGTATAATGTACCTTCAGAGCATAGGTTCTCATTGTTGACCAGAATCAGATATGCTCATGCCCTCCATTCTCCCAGAATATGCAGGATTTACAGCAAGATTTGTCTTCTTGCTTTCATTGTGCTTGTACAGTCTAGCGATTCACATGATGAACTTGTTTCTTTTTTTGCAAATGAGCCAGAATATACAAATGAATTAATCAGAATTGTGAGGTCTGAAGAAATTATTTCTGGAAGCATAAGAACACTTGCGATTGCAGCTTTGGGAGCACTGTTAGCTGCATATTCAGCATCTCATGAACGTGCACGTATATTAAGTGGATCAAGCATCAGTTTTGCAGGTGGTAATCGCACAATCCTCTTAAATGTACTGCAAAGAGCAATCTTGTCATTGAAAAACTCCAGCGATCTGTCATCTGTTGCCTTTGTTGAAGCACTTCTACAGTTTTACATGCTACATGTAATATCTTCTTCAAGTACTGGGAGCATCATTCGGGGGTCGGGGATGGTGCCTACCTTTTTACCTCTTTTGGAAGATTCAGATCTTAAACACGTGCATCTTGTTTATTTAGCTGTAAAGACTCTGCAGAAGCTCATGGATTACAGCAATACAGCAGTGACTCTTTTCAAAGATTTGGGTGGAGTAGAGCTTTTGGTTTACAGATTGCAGATTGAAGTGCATAGAGTGATTGACTTGGCAGAGGCAGAGAACAATACTATGACAATTGGTGAATGTAATAAATACAGTGACGATCAGTTCTATGCCCAGAAGAGACTCGTCAGGGCTTTGTTGAAGGCACTTGGTTCTGCAACATATGCTGCGGCAAATTCTACTAGATCACAGAATTCTTATGATGTTTCTTTGACTCCCACTTTGTCGATGATTTTCAGTAACGTGGAAAAGTTTGGAGGCGAGATCTATTCCTCAGCTGTAACTCTTATGAGCGAAATGATTCACAAAGACCCAACCTGTTTTAATGTCTTGCATGAATTGGGTCTACCTGCTGCATTTCTATCATCAGTGTCGGCTGGTATACTTCCTTCTTCAAAAGCCATTACATGCATTCTCAATGGCCTCGGTGCAATTTGCCTCAATGCCAAGGGCTTAGAGGCAGTGAGAGAAACTTCGGCTTTACGCTGCCTCGTAGATATATTTACCGACAAAAGGTATGTGATGGCAATGAATGAGGGTATTGTTCCTTTGGCGAATGCTCTAGAAGAGCTATTACGGCACGTATCTCCATTGAGAGGTAGTGGTGTTGATCTTATCATTGAAATTGTTAATAAGATTGCATTGCTTGGAGAAAGAACATGTTCTGGGTCAGCAGTGAAAGAAAATGAAAACAACACGATGGTAATGGATTCCATGGATTCTGAGGACAGAGAAAATTTAGGCACTTGCTCCCGCTCCCCTGGTGAGAAAGATTTGTCTGTTGAAGGCATCAGTGATGAGCAGTTTATCCAGCTGTGTATCTTTCATGTGATGGTGCTTGTTCACAGGACAATAATAAATTCCGAGACATGTCGGTTATTTGTGGAGAAATCAGGTATTGAAGCTTTATTCAAACTTCTGTTACGCCCAAGTATTACTCAATCAACCGAGGGAATGTCCATTGCATTGCATAGCACCTTGGTATTTAAGAGTTTTACTCAGCATCATTCTGTTCCTTTGGCTCGTGCCTTCTGTTCTACACTCAGAGATCATCTGAAGAAAACATTGACTGCGTTCAGTGTTGTCTCTGGTTCCTTTCTTCTGGAACCTAAGATCACTCCAGATAGCAGTGTATTTTCGTCCCTCTCTGTTGTTGAATTCCTCTTATTTTTAGCTGCCTCAAAGGATAATCGCTGGGTAACTGCATTGCTTACAGAATTTGGTAATGGCAGTAAGGATGTTCTGGAAGATATGGGTTTTATTCAGCGTGAAGTTCTATGGCAAATTGCTCAACTAGAAGATGCTAAGGTTGATACAGAGGTAGAATTTACTGGTTCTGGTGAGGATTCACGATCGCCAGAACTGAGTCCAAATGATACTGAAGACCAGAGGTTGAATACCGTCAGGCAGTTTCTTGATCCTTCACTTAGAAGACGAACATCTGGATGGAGCTTTGAATCCCAGTTTTTTGACCTTATAAATCTTTATCGTGATCTCTCTCAGCAACGACAGAATGTAGATGGACCTTCAAGTTCGTGGCAGGGAGCCAGTCAAGAATCACATCAGTCCAGTTCATCTGATGGAACTGAAATGGTTGCCAGAAAGGATAATGACAAGCAGAAATCTTACTATCATTCTTGTTGTGATATGGTAAGATCATTATCCATTCACATAACCCATTTGTTTCAAGAGTTGGGAAAGGTGATGCTACTTCCATCTCGTCGTCGGGATGATATGCTAAATGTGTCTGCTCCTTCAAAATCAGTGGCTTCGACCTTTGCTTCGATAGCTTTAGACCACATGAATTTTGAGGGTCATGCCAACCCTTCTGGATCAGAGATATCTGTTTCAACCAAGTGTCGCTACTTCGGCAAGGTTATTAATTTCATTGATGGCGTGCTTCTGGACAAACCTGACTCGTGCAATCCTGTTCTATTAAATTTCTTGTATGGACGAGGGGTAATTCAATCAGTCTTGACAACATTTGAAGCTACCAGTCAGTTACTTTTTGCCGTCAACAGAACTCCTGCATCTCCCATGGAGACTGATGAAGGGAGGCAAGATCAAATAGATGAAACAGATAGCTCATGGATATATGGACCCTTGGCTAGTTATGGTGAACTTATGGACCACTTGGTGACTTCATCTTTTATATTATCTCCCTTTACAAAGCATTTGCTCACCCAGCCTCTAGTTAGTGGGGGTGCACCATTTCCTCGGGATGCCGAAACATTTGTGAAGGTTCTTCACTCCATGGTGCTGGAGGTTGTGCTTCCTGTTTGGACCCACCCACAATTCTCAGAATGCAGTTATGAGTTCATTGCCAGAGTTGTTAACATTGTGAGGCACATTTTCTCTGGTGTAGAAGTGAAAAATGTTAATAATAATGCAGGCCGTGTGGCTGGGCCTCCACCGAATGAGTCAGCAATTTCAATGATTGTAGAGATGGGGTTTTCCAGGTCTCGAGCTGAAGAGGCCCTGAGGCAGGTTGGTTCAAATAGTGTGGAGCTTGCAATGGAATGGTTGTTCTCACATCCCGAGGAAACCCCAGAAGATGATGAACTTGCACGTGCACTTGCTATGTCCCTTGGGAACTCTGGATCAAACTTAAAGGAAGATGCTGCAAATGAAAGCAGTCAGACCATTGAAGAGGAATTGGTGCAACTCCCTCCGGTTGATGAGCTTTTGTATACTTGTAGGAAACTTCTTCAAATGAGAGACTCCTTGGCTTTCCCTGTTCGAGATCTTCTTGTGATGATTTGCTCACAAAATGAAGGTCAGCAAAGACCAAGAGTCATTTCATTTATCATTGAACAAGTGAAGCTTTGTGGTAGCATATCCAACAGTGGAAACAGAAACATGCTTTCTTCTTCATTTCACGTGCTTGCTCTAATTCTTAATGAAGATTCAGCTGCACGAGAATTAGCTTCCAAGAGTGGCTTGGTCAAAGTTGCATCTGATCTGCTCTCACTGTGGAATTCTAGTTCACATGATGGAGAAACATCTCAGGTTCCGAAATGGGTGACTTCAGCTCTTATTGCCCTTGATCGGCTTTCACAAGTGGATATAAAGTTAAATGCTGATATATTAGAACTGTTGAAGAAGAATGATGTTGGCAGCCAACCATCTCTTGTCATTGACGATGACAAGCAGAACAAATTGCAGACAACTTTGGGAATATTGCCAAAGCATTTGGATATACAGGAGCAAAATCGGCTTGTTGAAATAATTTGTGGTTGCATGAGGAAACAACTACCTTCAGAAACAATGCATGCTGCATTGCAGCTCTGTTCTACTCTTACGAGAAATCACTCGGTTGCTGTTACTTTTCTGGAAGCTGGGGGTTTACACTCACTTCTTTCCTTGCCAACAACTTGCTTGTTTGTTGGCTTTGACAATGTCGCTGCTATCATAATACGACACATCCTCGAAGATTCCCAAACCCTGCAGCAAGCTATGGAGTCTGAGATACGGCATAGTGTTGCAACTGCAAATAACAGACAGTCCACTGGAAGGCTTATGCCCCGCAATTTTCTGTCTAATTTAAGTTCAGTCATTAAACGGGATCCAGTGATTTTTATGCAAGCTGCTAAGTCTGTATGCCATGTTGAAATGGTGGGTGATAGGCCTTATATTGTGTTGCTGAAAGACCGTGACAAGGATAAGTGCAGAGAGAGAGAGAAGGAGAAAGAGAAAAATGAGGAGAAAGATAAACAGCAAATTAATGATGGGAAGGGTGGTGTTGGCAGTGGGCAAGGAAAGCATCTTGATACAAATTTTAAGAATTTCAAGACCCATCGAAAACCTCCTCAGAGTTTTGTAAGTGTAATTGAACTTCTGTTAGATTCAGTAATATCTTTTCTACCTCCTATGAAGGATGAATCTGTGACCAAAATTAGCTCATCAACCGATATGGATATTGATGTTTCCACTAGCAAGGGAAAAGGAAAAGGTATTGTGTCTGCATCTGAAGAGAATGAAGCCAACAGTCAAGATTCTTCTGCATCCATGGCTAAGATTGTATTTCTATTGAAGCTCCTGATGGAGATTCTTTTGATGTATGCATCATCTATTCATATTTTAATGCGGAAGGATGCTGAAGTTTGCAGTTACCGGGGGGGTATTCCTCAACAGGGTGCCGCAGCTTACTGTAGTGGTGGAATTTTTCAACACGTTCTTTATAAATTCTTACCATATTCTGAAAATTCTAAGGAGGAGAGGAAAACAGATGTGGACTGGCGGCATAAACTGGCCAGCAGAGCCAACCAGTTCCTGGTAGCATCATGTGTTCGCTCCAGTGAGGCAAGGAAAAGAATCTTCACAGAGATCAACAACGCTTTCAATGATTTTGTTGATTCTTCTAGTGGTTTTAGGGCACCAGGAGTTGATATTCAGGCTCTTGCTGGCCTGCTCAATGATGTACTAGCTGCTCGATCGCCAACAGGTTCATCCATATCTGCAGAAGCTTCTGTTACTTTCATAGAGGCTGGTCTGGTTCAATCATTCACTAGAACACTTCGCGTGATAGACCTGGATCACGCCGATTCACCCAAGGTTGTGACAGGGCTTCTTAAAGTTCTGGAGTCCGTGACCAAGGAACATATCCATGCGTTCGAGTCGAACACTGGAAGAGGGGAGCGTTTGACAAAACCTACTGATAACAGTCAGCCTAGGGAAGATAATGCTGGTGGTAGCATGTCACAGTCCATGGAAACTACAAACCAAGCTAATGAAAATTCAGGGCCAAATAACAGCAGAGAGTCTTTTAGCACAAACCAGAATTATGGTGGGTCTGAGGCTGTCACAGATGATATGGAGCACGACCAGGATATTGATGGCAGCTTTGCCGCTGCTGAAGATGATTACATGCATGAAAATTCCGAGAGCATCAGAAATCTTGAAAATGGCCTTGATGCTGTAGGCATAAGATTTGAAATTCGACCTAATGTAGAAGTGGATCTTGATGATGAGGATGACGATGAGATGTCCGGGGATGAAGGGGATCAAGTTGATGAAGATGAAGGTGGTGATGATGAACAACACAATGACCTTGAAGATGATGAATCACATCATCTGCCACATGCTGATACAGATCATGATGACCATGAAAATGATGAAGACGAGTTTGATGAGGAGGTAATGGAGGAAGAGGATGATGACAACGAGGATGACGAGGATGGTGTTATACTCAGGCTGGGGGAGGAAATGAATGGGATAAATGTGTTTGACCATATAGAGCTTTTTGGCAGAGATAGCTTTAGCAGTGAAACTCTCCACGTAATGCCCGTTGAAATTTTTGGATCCAGACGCCAGGGTCGTACTACATCCATCTATAATCTATTGGGCAGAAATGTTGATAGCACTGCGCCTTCCCAGCATCCACTTTTGGTGGAACCACCATCCTCAGTGGATGCAGGTCCTCCAAGACAAACAGGTTTGCTTCCTATTAATTGTTCTCTCTACTCAGTATATACTTTTATCAATTTATGTAAATGTTTGTGCGCTGCTAAATTTCTGGAAGTTGCATCCAGTCTTTAGAACAGCCAATTTTTACTCATAGCATCTGTTCTCCTTTTCCTCCCTCTTTACAGAGAATGTCCGTAATGCTAACTTGGATAGGAACTTGGAAGGTCCCTCATCTCGATTGAATTCATTTTTTCGGACACTGCGAAATGGACGTCAAGGACACCGATTTAATTTGTGGACCAATGATAACCAGCTAAGTGGTGGATCAAATTTGTCTGCCATTCCCCAAGGTCTTGAGGATTTTCTTGTATCCAGCTTGACACGCCCAATCCCTGAGAAATCTTCCAATGATGACACTGCTGTTGAATCACAAAATAAAGGTGAAGTCGGCCAGTCCCCTGATTCAACTGTAATGATGTCTGAAACTCCAGTTGAAAACCATGGCAATGTTGAAAGTGGTTATCCACCAGTTCCCTCTTCGGCAATATTGGACAACTCTAGGAGTGACAATACCACACCTATTGCAAATGAATCCATCCAGGGCGCAGAAACATCAAGCCAACAACCTCAATCTGTTGAAATGCAGTATGACCATAGTGATGTTGTGCGGGATGTTGAAGCAGTGAGCCAAGAGAGTAGCGGAAGTGGGGCAACTTTAGGGGAGAGCCTACGAAGTCTTGATGTTGAAATTGGAAGTGCTGATGGTCATGATGACGGTGTAGAAAGACAAGGTGGTGGTGATACTCGAATGAGGAGACCAAGTGTATCATTTGGAAATAATACACCTACGGGCGGGAGAGATGCATCACTTCTTAGTGTCACTGAAGTTTCAGAAGATCCAATCCAAGAAGCAGATCAAGGTGGTGCATCTGAGGAGCAACATCATAATGATGATGCTGATTCTGGATCAATTGATCCTGCTTTTCTAGATGCGCTTCCTGAGGAGTTGCGGGCTGAAGTTCTTTCTGCTCAACAGAATCAAGAACCACAACCTCAAAATACTGAACCACAAAACACTGGTGATATTGATCCAGAATTTCTTGCAGCGCTTCCCCCTGATATCCGGGAAGAAGTTCTGACACAACAAAGGGCACAAAGACTGCACCAGTCACAAGAATTGGAGGGTCAACCCGTTGAGATGGACACTGTCTCAATAATTGCTACTTTTCCTACTGACGTTCGAGAAGAGGTATTTTATCAGTTGTGACTTGTGGCTTCTCTATTTCTTTTATTTCTTTCAATTTACCTGAGTAATCGGATATGGTTTTAGCGTCTTCTGATTGTACTCTCTCTCTCTCTCTCTCTCTCTCTCTCTCCCTCTCTCCCTCTCTGCATTCTCAGGTTCTTTTAACTTCATCCGATGCTATTCTTGCAAATCTGACGCCTGCTCTTGTTGCTGAAGCAAACATGTTACGCGAAAGGTTTGCACGCAGATATAACCAAACTCTCTTTGGTATGCATCCTAGAAACCGCAGAGGTGAATCTTCTAGACGAGGTGATGGCTTGGACAGAGCAGGGGGAATCTTGGCTCGTCGATCAATGGGGAGTAAGCCGGTTGAGGCGGATGGGTCACCTTTAGTTGACACAGAGGGTTTGAAATCATTGATTAGGTTGCTTCGCGTAGTTCAGGTATCTGTATGGAATGTTTGAATACTTTGATGATGTTCCTTGTAGATTTAAAAGTATTAATTCTTCTAATTTCTTACAGCCACTTTATAAAAGCCAACAGAGACTTCTCTTGAATCTATGTGCTCATGTTGGAACCAGAACTGATTTGGTCAAAATCCTGATGGATTTATTGTTGATTGATAAAAGAAAATCATCCAATTATCTGAATGCTGCTGAGGCCCCTTATAGATTGTATGCTTGCCAGAGTCATGTGATGTATTCTCGTCCTCAGTATGTTGATGGTAAATATTCTTTTCTGATTTTTTAATCACTTTTGGGCAAATGTTTGGTTACTCTTGCAAGCGAAAGACTAAGCTCAAGTGAAGATGGAGGCTGGAGTTCTAAAAATTTAATAAACTACTAAAACGTTTAATTTTAGTAGCTTTTGGTGTTCGAAGTATTGTTCCATGTTGCATATGCTAAAATATGCTACTACTGTGAATATAAAATTTGGTTCTCGTTGAATGTAAGGCTCAGCAATGTCCTTATGGAAGAATGTTTTAAGAATGCAGATACTTTTTCGGTATGCTATATTGAACATAACTTTGGTATTAAGATTCCTGAAGCTTTATCAAGTTTCAGTGGATGTTAGTAGAAGGGGGGAAAGTGGAAGATAAATTTATGCAGCTTCATACATGATTTCAAGCATCTAGATTATTTTTTTTCAACTGCCTGATCTTTGATATCCTATTCTGAAGAAAAATAGATATGCACTTTCATTTATCTTGTTTCTCTTAATAGGTGTTCCACCTTTGGTGTCTCGCCGTGTTCTGGAGACACTCACGTATTTGGCTCGTAATCATCCTTTGGTTGCAAAGTTATTGCTTGAGCTCCAATTGCCACATCCATCTCTTATGGAGTCACCAAGCTCTGGTCGGGGCAAAGCAGTTATGGTGGTTGTTGAGGAACACCAGGATGGACAGGCATCACTTGCATTGCTTTTAAGCCTCTTAAGTCAATCACTTTATTTAAGAAGTATAGCCCATTTGGAACAGGTAATAGTTTACAAACAATTTTTAGTATTTGCTACTAAATTTGTCTGTTGGGGCAGTTTCTAATTGTGCTTTTGATCTATGTTTCAGCTGCTAAATTTATTAGACGTCATCATCGGCAGTGTTGAAAACAAATTAAATTCATCTGATGACCCAGGGGCATCTTCAACAGAACACATGTCAGGTCCTCCAACCTCCACACCAGATGCTGTGGCTAATATTGGCTCTGGATCTACTTTGGCGGAGGGTGATGTTACCAATAAAGCCTTGGTATCTGGTGCAGATAGAGGGCATGATACAAGTGTTCTGCTTAATCTGCCTCTAACAGAACTTCGACTTCTATGCTCACTTCTTGCACATGAAAGGTAAGATGTAATATCTAAGCTTTCCTTTTACAACATTAGATGGTAATTCAGGAAACTATTAGACACCGTTTAGATAGAAATTTATAAGTGGTTTATAAATTTAATCAAAGTCAGATTAATTTCAACCATACATTCATAACTACTACTCATTATTATCCATATATTTCGTGGGGCCCACTACTATTCCTCTTTATAAACCATTTATAAATTTGTCAAACGGAAGCTTAATGTCTAGCTGTGATTGTGCGAATGGGCTGGTTGTCGGTCCAAAATGAAATTGATCGTCGCTGTTGATAGCTGATACGGTGCTGCTCAACTCTACTTCCTCGGCTAGAGTCCAGGACAGGACATACTGCTATTCAATGGGTCATAATATGATAAATATCGAAATTTTCTATGAACTTTGTAGATTGGTATTTGCTAAAGTTTCTGGACGTTACGCTCTCGATTGCGTGTGTGTGTGTGTGTGTCTGTCTGTCTTATGGGTGTGCGTGGGTGTACATATGTATATAGGCAATAGAATGGCATGGATGGTTCTTTTGAAAGGCATTGTAAAAGGCACTAATAGTTTTGTGCCTTGTACATTGTAAGGCCTTGTTTGATACTACCTTTTTTCCATGGAATTGGAAATTAAATTCCATCTTTTTCAAAAAATGCATGTTTGATTGAAACAAATTTCATAATCAATTGTAAATTTTTTTTTTCACTTTAATGGACAATTTTCATGTAAAACGAAGTCAAACGAACACTAAAATTTATGATTTTTTAGGGAAAAAAATTAATTGTGAAAAAAATAATCACTTTAATGGACAATTTCCATGTAAAACAAAGCTAAACGAACACAAAAAGATTCAAAATTTTAAAACTTTCTAGGTAAACACACTTAATTAACAATTCCCTGGAAAACAAGTTCTAGGCAATTATTTTCTCTGAAATTCATTTTTTTTCCACCCATTTTCCACCCTTACAGTCAAACGGACCCTAAGTGATTGTACAGGTTGTACACTGCTTGCTTGTGTTAGCCTAAGTACTATAGTACTAACTGAATTTTGACTAGGAAATAGGAGTGCTCATGCTAGAGTGATGAACGTCTAATATAACATCCTATTAATAAAATGTACCGTTGTACCTGTTTCCTTGGTAACTGTGTAATTGTAATGATTTTTTCTCATGATCCGTTATATAGGTATTGATTTCTGTAATCCTGTGTCCTTGTTTCTCCAGTCTATCAGATAATGCTTATACTCTTGTGGCGGAGGTACTAAGAAAACTGGTGTCTATTGCACCAGTTCATTGTCGTCTATTCATCACTGAGCTTGCTGGTTCAGTTCAAAGCCTCACCAAGTCTGCGACTGAAGAGTTGCACGTTTTTGGGGATGTAGAGAAAGCACTCCTGACTGGTACTACTTCTCATGGGCCTCCAGTGTTCAGGGTGTTGCAAGCCTTAAGCTCTCTTGTTGTTTTGCTCAATGACAAGGACAAAAATAACCAGATTCTCCCTGAGAAGGAGCATGCTGCTGCTATCTCCGTGGTGGGGGACATTAATGTGACTCTTGAACCATTGTGGCAAGAGCTGAGCAACTGCATTAGCAAAATTGAAAGCCATTCAGATACATTTTCTGATCAGTCACCTTCAACATCTGTTACGGTTACTTCTAAACCGCCGGGAGTGATGCCTTCACTTCCTGTGGGTACTCAGAATATTTTGCCATACATTGAATCCTTTTTTGTAACGTGTGAGAAGTTGCATCCTGGTCAGTCAGGGTCAGGAAACGATTTTGGTATCACTGCAGTTTCTGATGTTGAAGAGGCCCCTACATCTGTTAGTCAACAGAAGACTACCGGTCTTGTTATGAAAGGCGACGAGAAAAATGTTGCTTTCATAAGGTTCTCAGAGAAGCACAGGAAGCTTCTCAATGCTTTTATCCGGCAAAACCCAGGGTTACTTGAGAAGAATTTTTCACTCATGCTTAAAGTTCCTCGCTTCATTGATTTTGATAACAAAAGGGCTCACTTTAGATCCAAGATCAAGCATCAATACGATCATCATCACAGCCCTCTGAGAATATCTGTGAGAAGAGCTTACATTCTTGAAGATTCATATAATCAACTTCGCATGAGGTCAGCACAGGATTTGAAGGGAAGGCTGACTGTTCATTTCCAAAGGGAGGAAGGAATTGATGCTGGTGGACTTACCAGGGAATGGTATCAGTTGTTATCCAGGGTAATTTTTGACAAGGGGGCGCTACTATTCACAACAGTTGGGAATGAATCAACATTTCAGCCAAATCCCAACTCTGCTTACCAAACAGAGCACCTCTCATACTTCAAATTTGTTGGCCGAGTTGTGAGTAATTATCATTATCTGGCTGTTGTATTGAACTGTGTATAATGTTGTCTAATGTTACGAGTATTTCACAGGTTGGAAAGGCACTCCTTGATGGACAACTTCTTGATGTACATTTCACTCGGTCCTTTTACAAGCATATCCTTGGGGTTAAAGTGACTTATCATGACATTGAAGCTATAGACCCTGATTACTTTAAAAATTTGAAATGGGTGCTCGAGGTTGGTTACTTTTGAAATCCCTTCTCTTTCTTGTGCTACGTGCAAAAACCTTTATTTTTCATGTGACAATTATAATATTGATCATTAATCCAAATCTTTTACTTGCAGAATGATATAAGTGATGTTTTAGACCTAACTTTCAGCATTGATGCTGATGAGGAAAAGCTGATACTCTACGAACGTACTGAAGTACGTACTTTTCACATCACTTTATGCCTTGATGTTTTTTGTATATACGTTTGCCAAATATTTGTGTTGTATTATTTAGGTGACTGACTACGAACTGATACCTGGTGGTCGAAATATCCGAGTAACTGAGGAAAACAAACATCAGTATGTTGATTTAGTTGCTGAGCATCGGTTGACAACTGCGATTCGTCCTCAGATAAATGCATTTTTGGAAGGTTTCAATGAATTAATTCCCCGCAAGTTGATATCTATTTTCAATGATAAGGAACTGGAACTCCTCATAAGTGGGCTTCCAGATATTGATTGTAAGTGTCTACTGATTTTGCTTTGTTCTTTGGCAATCCACAAATCAATTGATCTTTTCATTTTAGCTTCCCCCCGTCGATCTTATATGCTTATTATAGTTAACAACTAATACAATTAAAAATGTCTTTCAGTGGATGATCTGAGAGCAAATACTGAGTACTCTGGGTATACTGCCGCTGCTCCTGTCATTCAGTGGTTCTGGGAGGTTGTTCAAGGACTCAGCAAAGAAGATAAGGCTCGCCTCTTACAATTTGTGACTGGAACCTCAAAGGTATAATAACCTTTTGCTGTTGTCATTTGGCCTTTATTCAGTGCCAAAAACTTGTTTGGGTTCTCATAATGTTGGTTCACCTTCATCTTCCCCATCCCTAAATCCCCTTTGTGAGAATAATTTAGGTTGGTTCGGAACATGTAATCTTCGTATTAGGTAGTACAGTAATATTTCCTTGTTAAATTGGGTAAAACTACACTTGGCTCTATTCTATAAGATTGTTCCTTCATGTCAAGGGTAAAATAAATTTGGTTTCCACACGAGACCCAACGCTGACGGCAAAATCTCTGTTGATTCTTTTATGGAGTCGGATCAAAATTTCTCGTGAACATGCTTTTCTTTTTCTCTGATTTGTCTCCCTGAAAATAATTATCTTGTTCTCAACACATGATAGTGTTCTTAGTACACGCACTTCACACATGGTAGGCATTATTTTACGGTTCTGATGATATGGAGAAAAGTGCCACTGCCATCCTATATTTTTGAAAAAGGTTTAGTTTGTCATGTGACGGTATTGAGAAAAATGTTGTTATTCATCAGGTGCCTTTAGAAGGATTTAGTGCGCTTCAAGGCATTTCAGGATGTCAAAAATTTCAGATTCACAAGGCCTATGTCAGTGTGGATCACTTGCCTTCAGCTCATACATGGTAATCTTCTTTTGCAACTATTGTGCTCTGCACGCTTGAGATCATGTTTGGCCAAAAAAGTAACTACTACCTTCCTGTCAAAAAGCAATTTATTTTGAAGTCTTGACCTGTACACAAATCTTATGTACCTACCTCTTTACTTAAGCTTAGCCAAACATGTTCTCAAGCTGGGATTGCATAGGCTGTCTAGTTTGCAGGTGCTATTGGGCAAAACGTAACAGATGTTAACTTACTGCCTGCAGTTTCAATCAGTTAGATCTTCCAGAATATCCTTCCAAACAAAATCTGGAGGAGAGGCTGCTTGTTGCTATCCACGAAGGCAACGAAGGATTTGGATTCGGCTGAGAACCAGCCACCATGTAGATGAGAACTACTTTGTATAGATAAGATCTTGTCAGGAAAGAGAGTATTTATTTATAACATAATTCTTGAGGTTGTTTTAGTATCTGAATAGACAAACACTGATAAACTAACTGTACAGTCCAATATTTGCCGTTGCAAGTTTTCTGACAGTTTTTTCTTTCCGGTCTCTCGCCTCGCTGTCCAAGTTCTAATTTTCCGAATTTCTTGTGGTCGTTTTTGGGTGCTCATTGTTGGACTGTCTGGGGATGGCAACACTACTTTCTTCACATATCGTATGGGGAGTGTTTGCACCCAAATTTTGATATACGTTTTTTTCACATTTATGAAGTAAGAGTAATTTTTGGAAAATAAACTGCTGTGCAATGCAATACTTGAACGAGTTTCTGGTGCCCATAGAATGAGTTCAAGTGGGTATCGTACAGAATGGATGTTGAGACGTTGAAAAGAAAAAATGTTCGGTAATATTGGTCTAGATTATGCTCGAGGAAATCTATAATCTCTCTGTGTCCATGGCTGGACGAGGAAAGAGGAGACGACAAATCTTTTTCGTGGTGTAATAACGGTCGCTTCTGTACAAAGCAAGGAATTTGAAGAGAGAACGAAATGACAACATATCCAAATGAATTAACCTACCTGTACGTCACTTTTGTACACCGTGGATGGAATTTCATGGTGTAAAAATCGAGCTATCGATTTTTGAAGTATTGTTAAAATTATTGGCAAAATTGTGTATCACACCATGTGATGTAAACAAAGATGTTAACCACGTGTAAGCGTATCCAAACATAGAAAATGAAGTTTCATGAGCTAAAACGGTGTGTACTAACTTTTCCCCTTCTCGATGGAAGAGGGATGGTAGCGATTTGTGGGTATTTTTATGCTCGTATCTCGATTTCAATAAGTTAAAATTCAATTCGATATTTTTGTATCAGCAAGTCATGATTTTGTTGTATTTGTATGATCGTGTTTTTGGTTTAAATGAATATAATTATGCACCAATTTTTTCAACAATCTTAAAACAGGTGTGTACATTTTATATTCTATTTGTTTAAAATCTTCAAAAGAGGGCTCGTTCACGCAATTGCATAGCTGCATAACTCCTATCTTTTAACATTGTTATTGTTGAAAAAATGTGTCATATACAAGTTTTTGGCTTGCTTAATATTTGTGTTGATTTTTATAATTGTAAAATTAATTGTCAAAACCGTGTGAAAAGGTTACAGGTTATGACCGTAATATATAACTTGTCTTGACTGACTGAGATGATAATTATATTTGACTAGAAATTTTAAACTACGAATTTTATTATTTTTTCTTATATTAATTGACTTTTATAAAAAAAAAAAAAAAAAAAAAAAATTAAAAAAAAATTTTTAAAAAAANAAAATCCGTGAATTTCTTAAATTGTAGGAACTTCCAACTAAGTCATGAAAATGATCCTATATATATATAGAGAGAGTCTGGATTAGAACCGTACTTGAGAGTTTCCTAACTCATACGGCTCAGCAATAATTTGGTGTCCCCCTTTAATCTACCATATCTAACGAATGAGATTTCAGCTAGATCTATCCCATTTTGGGGAGAGAATATGATCAAATTTCTTGCTATACATATACAGCTTGTGTAGATTAAATTTTATATCCTAGATACTTTCAAATTTGTTTAAAAGGAAAAGATAAGGATATACTCAATTAAAGGTCTCTTCTTGTATTATCCTACTACAAATCTAGAAAATATTTTAGTATATCTTTTATGCTAATCTTTTATTTAGATATTTTTAGATTTGTTTAGAAGGAAAATATAAGGATATCCTTCATTAAAATTGTCTTCCCTTATATTAGCATACTACAAAATGCTAATCACTTGCCCTTTTTATTGCAAATTATTAGGTAAGATTTAATTCCTATCTTTGATAATTATTTTACCTACTTATAGGTAATTAATCAAGAAATGAATTAAGCTTTGAATGGTTTTTCTTTATCGTCCATGGTTAACATAATAGAACAGCTGACAACTTCATGGAACGGACGAATACGAGCATATATTGATAAAAATTCAAAGTCAATGTTTTCTTGAAATCTTTGACGAATACAAAAACAAATGATGTTTAATGTACAATTCAACAATTTGATCAAGCTATTTGGTGTGAAGTCAAAAATGATGATTCTTAATTCAAGTGGTGGTTACGATCGAGTACAATAGGGAAGTGATGATAAAGCCAAGATTGGTGAATTTGATTCCACTTAATCAACAAGTCAAAAGAATAAGAAATAAAAGGAGTTGTTCTTAATTTTTTCTATTATTTTTTTTGTTAATTTTGTGAATTATAAAAATTGAATACTATTGTGTTTCTCCATCAAATTAATTAATGGATTGTTTTACCCGTGGTATGGGGCCCGTTGGCGTTTTCTTTTGAGATTTATTATATTATATCCGGTGTTCAAGTTTTAGTATGCTATATAAATTTCGTATCTAGTTAAAATTGCTTGAACACAGTATCATCCTACACGTTGCAGTTAGAACAGTTAGAAACTGATTATACGAAGTCTTGATTACCAGTTGTCCAGAATTATAATAGTGAAATTAAAGTTCATTGTTAATTTATCTAAAACTTAGAATCCACAGATATTATGGTATTAAATTCGGCTATACATTATTTGTTCATACAACCATCTTTTATCATACTATTGTGAATATTCCAACAAGATAACAAAGACGAGATAATGTGCCGTTTGCTGTCCTTTGGCAAATTGAAAAGGAAAGGCATATGAATTCGCACATGAAAATATAGTCTAGTTTGTTATATTTATTGATGAAATGAAAATCAAGGAAAACTACAGCAAAATATGTTGTTAAGTTCACAATAATTTGTTGATCGCAATTTGACCAAAATGGTACAAAGAAAATGTTGCTAATTGATAAATGTATTTTTGCACACTTATTTAATACTAAATATGCTTATTATTGATGAAAAGAACGGATATCGATTCACAATTAGGTAATTTTGGCTTTTGGAGGTCATAAACCTCAAATGGAAGGAGAACGATGCAAAAAGAAGAGAAAATCGACCAAAAAAGTACAAAAGCATGGAGTTGGGGGACCAAAGTGCACAAGTTAGAATGTTGGAGGACTTTGGATGCAAATTTTTAAGTGCACGATTGAAATGAAAGCCGAAATTTGATGACCAAATTGTACAATTCTTATTTGAATACCTTAATTTAGAGCTTTTCCATAAAACTAGAAAGAAGCACACGACCTCAAATATTTATGGAAGGATTCCTCAATTGGTGTCTATGTTAATTAAATGAATTAATTGTGATAGTCGCCTCATTTATTAAGAAACAGAATCTATCTTAATTAACCCAAATCATTCAAGCCCATGAATTATATCCAGCAATCTATAGGATTTTGACGTTTAAAAAAAATTATTAATAATTTATTTTTTTCGTAGAGTTGAAAACTATCTACGTTGAGCTCGATCCTCCTTTTTTTTTTACTAGTTTTACTACAAGTGATACTAATAATGAACAATCTTACATGGTTGATGGTTGTGATGATGCGGACGAGGTTAATAATGATATCTTACTATTTACAAGAGGTAATAAAGATTTTTGACTTGAAATAAGGAAGCTCGATGAAGATGACTTTACATCGGATGACACAACTTAGATTAAGAGGAGTTTGAATAGAAAACTGATAAAGAGTTAGATAATATTTAGGATTTTTTAAGCTGATGTTCATGTCTAATATTATTGTATGAATTGATTACCATGTAATTATAGTATTTATGATTTTTGAGTATTATGTTTTTATTAAAAAATTGAAGAATATTTATAAAGTTCAAGTAATTGTAGTATTTATAATTTTGAGCAATATTTTTTTTTAAAAAAACTTGAAGAATATGTATAAAGTTTAAAAAATGAATTATTTTATTTATTTATTAGTATAGAATATTTGATTGATATTAAAAATTGGAAAACTTATAATTACGCATATGCTTCGCATAGGCACAGATATTCTTGTAATGCTTGATACTTGACCAAAACGCATTCCTACACATTATACATTTTAGAACCTTGAATGGAACTATATCGATTGATTTATTTATTGAAGGATAACCTAACCGATCTTTTTATAAAAAGGTTATCTAGAGGAAGAATAGATTGCGCGTAGAGGAAAATGGTTTTGAAGCTTAAATCTATGAATCGACTTAATTGAAACCCAACCGAAGACTTGAGATTCCATGGACTAGATTCAATAGAAAAAAATAGTTATGATTAACTCGAAGAGAAACATTTCAGAGTTTTAACTCATTTCTATTTATGTGATGCAAATAAGTGCTACAACAAAAGATCGTTGATGATAAGTATGCTTTTAATGATAACTATATCTTAAAAATTAGTACTGGTAAAGTATTTTAGAATATTCTTTTTTATAGAACACTACCTTTGTGAATGCAAATTTGGTCGGTTGTATGAGAATTTTATTAGGCGAATTCTCTTGCGCACTTATAGAACCAAGAAAGTTGAGAGTCGAAATAATGAACACAATATATAGTCAAAGTTTGATATGAGAGATAATATGCTAGATCTATTATCTAAGCTTATAATAATACGGACAAGGTGAATAATTATATCTTACCATCTACAAGAGGTAATAGAGATTTTTGAGTTGAAATAAGGAAGATCGATGAAGATGACTTTACATCGGATGACACAACTTAGATTAAGAGGAGTTTGAATTGAAAACTGATAAATAGTTAGATATTATTTAGGATTTTTTAAGCCGATGTTCATGTCTAATATTATTGTACGAATTGATTACCATGTAATTATAGTATTTATAATTTTGAGTATTATGTTTTTATTAATAAATTGAAGAATATTTATAAAGTTCAAGTAATTGTAGTATTTATAATTTTGAGCAATATGTTTTTTAAAAAAACTTGAAGAATATGTATAAAGTTTAAAAACTGAATTATTTTATTTATTTATTAGTTTAGAATATTTGATTGATATTAAAAATTGGAAAACTTATAATTACGCATATGCTTCGCATAGACACGGATCATGTAATGCTTGATACTCGATCAAAACGCATTGCTACACATTATGCATTTTAGAACCTTGAATGGAACTATATCGATTGATTTATTTATTGAAGGATAACCTAACTGGTCTTTTTATAAAAAGGTTATCTAGAGGAAGAATAGATTGCGCTTAGAGGAAAATGGTTTTGAAGCTTAAACCTATGAATCAACTTAATTGAAACCCAATCGAAGACTTGAGATCCCATGGACTAGATTCAATAAAAAAAAAATAGTTATGATTAACTCGAAGAGAAACATTTCAGAGTTTTAACTCATTTCTATTTCTGTGATGCAAATAAGTGCTACAAGAAAAGATCGTTGATGATAAGTATGCTATTAATGATAATTATATCTTAAAAATAGTACTGGTAAAGTATTGTAGAATATTTTTTTTTATAGAACACTACCTACGTGAATGCAAATTTGGTCGGTTCTATGAGAATTTTATCAGGCGAATTCTCTAGCGCACTTATAGAACCAAGAAAGTTGAGAGTCGAAATAATGAACACAATATATAGTCAAAGTTTGATATGAGAGATAATGTGCTTGATCTATTATTTAAGCTTATAATAATGCGGACGAGGTTAATAATGATATCTTACCATCTACAAGAGGTAATTGAGATTTTTGAGTTGAAATAAGGAAGCTCGATGAAGATGACTTTACATCGGATGACATATCTTAGATTAAGAGGAGTTTGTATTGAAAACTGATAAAGAGTTAGATAATATTTATGAATTTTTAAGCTGATGTTCATGTCTAATATTATTGTATGAATTGATTACTATGTAATTATAGTATTTATGATTTTGAGTATTATGTTTTTATTAAAAAATTGAAGAATATTTATAAAGTTCAAGTAATTGTAGTATTTATAATTTTGAGCAATATTTTTTTTAAAAAACTTGAAGAATATGTATAAAGTTTAAAAAATGAATTATTTTATTTATTTATTAGTTTAGAATATTTGATTGATATTAAAAATTGGAAAACTTATAATTACGCATATGCTTCGCATAGGCATACATATTTTTTTAATGCTTGATACTCGAGCAAAACGCATTGCTACACATTATGCATTTTAGAACCTTGAATGAAACTATATCGATTGATTTATTGAAGGATAACCTAATCGATCTTTTTATAAAAAGGTTATCTAGAGGAAGAATAGATTGCGCGTAGAGGAAAATGGTTTTGAAGCTTAAACCTATCAACCAACTTAATTGAAACCCAACTGAAGACTTGAGATCCCATGGACTAGATTCAATAGAAAAAAATAGTTATGATTAACTCGAAGAGAAATATTTCAGAGTTCTAACTCATTTCCATTTATGTGATGCAAATAAGTGCTAAAGCAAAAGATCGTTGATGATAAGTATGCTTTTAATGTTAACTATATCTTAAAAATAGTACTGGTAAATTATTGTAGAATATTTTTTTTTATAGAACACTGCCTATGTGAATGCAAATTTGGTCGGTTCTATGAGAATTTTATTAGGAGAATTCTCTAGCGCACTTATAGAACCAAGAAAGTTGAGAGTCGAAACAATGAACACAATATATAGTCAAAGTTTGATGTGAGAGATAATGTGCTTGATCTATTATCTAAGCTTATAATAATTTTTGATATGAGAGATAATGTGTTTGGTCTATTGTCTAAGCTTGCAATAACGGTTGACAGTTCAAAACGATGCGTTCACTGATCAACCAAGTGAGTTCGATAGATTCTTACTAAAGAAGATATCAAGTGAAAGCTACCACTTATGATGCATTATATATTAGTCTTCTTAATTAGAATCTACTTATTTCATTAATGTGGGGGATTGTTGTTTTTTACAAGATAATTTTTATCGGTGGCAATTGAAAAAGTCTCCAATCGGTGTGATAACTAGTCGCGACTCTTCAAATGCAAATGATGTATGTCAAATAGTCATATTGTGTCGAATTGGACGTGACTATTAAAAAAGGCACATAATTAAAAATCATGACATTTTTGATTGGGTGCAATCTACTACTAGATATGAAATTGTGTATCCATATTAAGTTATGTAAAATGATAAAATCATTTTTGAAATGACACTTGAAAATCTATAAATATGGACCCCTAGTTCCATATTTTCTACATCAAATCAATTACAAAAATGAATTTCCAAATTCTCTACTCTCGTCAAAATACTCTGTTATTATAATTTTTTTTATTTTTTTACTGAAATTAAATTTCGTCTAAACTATTTTTAGAAATAAAATTTCATCCTATCATTTTCAGTTTAGTTTCATTCTGTTCAAAAAGAATATTGTCAGCACTTCGATTCACTCAACAAAATTATTGTTCTATACTAATTTTAGAAGAAACGTTATATGTTTGGAGACGTACGTTCATTTGATCCTATTAGCATCAATGTTGGGGGAAAAAGTTATTTTAAGTAGATTTGGGCATACCTCGATTCATTTCATCTCTTTCTAATTTTTACGTTTCAATAAGTTGTTATTTATGCGTATTTGTTTGCACGTATCTTATTTTCGATAAGTCGAAACTCAATCCGATATTTGCACCAGTAAGTCACAATTATATCTTATTTGCATGCAAGTGTTTTTGAATAGAATGAATATAATTATGCACCAATTTTTCCTAATTACATTCCCTAAATAACTATCCGCTCTACAAGTTTCACGCCAAATTGAGAAAGACATTTATCAGAAGTTTCCAAATGTGCTTCAAGCAGCTAGTTATCAGCATTTAGACCATATGGTTGTTCCTTGTTGACAATACTTATTGAACCAGATTCCACCTATATTACTAGATCTAATGTACTATAACAGATGGCCCATAGTTCGGCCAAGTAAATAACATCTCCCATGTATTTCGAGAGATATATGATCCCCTCGACAGCCACAAAACAAGCAAGCATTTTAAGTACGGAAAGATTCGACAATAATGGGGTTGTTTATTAATATTTAATTAAATAATATTAAAAATGCTTCCATCTATATGTAAATGTGTAGCTTTTTTTTATATCGCAACTGTACGATATCGTAACAAGCAGTATAGTGGACCTTTGAGTCCGGATATCATTTCCACAAAAATTATACATCAGGACTTAGTCTAATTTTTCTTAAATACTATTTGACAAAAGCAAGTAAATATTTATGATGATTATGATTTTTTTAAACTACTTTTGACTAATTAAAAATATAAAAAGATTGCAAACAATGGATGATTGAAAATTCAAATATGTGATGAATATTATGGTATAACAATTTTATCTATTGATCACCTTAATTCAAGATTCATAACCTAATGTAGTGTTCGATCGAATTCTTCTATTGTATTCAATTTACCCCCCTTGAGTTCTCATTGAGCACATTTAACTAATTAAATTTCATATCTATATGCGAATCAATTTTAGTTAAACGAGACACTGTTTCTACGAATTCATATTATGACCGCAATAATTAGTATACGTATCTCTACACGTTATACTAATTTATTGAATTTTACTATATGATCAAATCCCAAACTCACCACTCGATTCGTAAGAGATTCACATAATTATCAAATTATTGATCAGATAATTTAATACGTTAAATTCATAATAAAATAAACACATAAATTTTGAATAAAAAAAATAAAGGATCACAAGTTGATTATATTATTTTTCTTAATATAAAAATTAGTTCTTCATGCTGGAAAAATAAAAATACGAAAAAGTAGAAAGATATCATTAAAAATTGACGAACGTTAAATTCTTTTTCTCTTTCCTCCCTAGCCAACAGTTTTTTTTGCCCTTTCTT